>VZRX01000017.1:0-36109 GCA_013398075.1 Notiomystis cincta
CTCCCCTCCGCTGCCGCGGCGGCGTGCGCGGCTCTGCCCCTTCCCCGAGGTTGGGGGGCGTTTGTTTTGTTTTGTTGTTTCGTTGTTTCGTGGGCTTTTTTGGTTTTTTTCTTTGTTTTTCCAGAAATGGCTTCATCACCTGTATGAACAACAGTCGGAAGACAGTGGCTTTCTCCATAACCTCCTGGGTGACAAGGAGCAGTCCGTAGTGGTCAGGCAGCTCCCCCCAAGTTGCCGGTGGAGCAGCGATGGCCCGGCGCCGTTCCAGGCATCCTGGGGCAGGGGCGCGCTGAGCCGCACCTCACCTGTCCTTGGCTGCCGCTCCTCTCCCTGTTTTTTTACTGTCACAAGAGAGCTGCACAGGACCAGGGAACGGCAGGAATACGCCCTAACACCAGCTTCGCTGGTTGCATCTGCTTGATTGGTGCAAACAACGCTGGGAGGAGCGCTGCTGGGAAAAGTCCAAAACCACTGCTCTGTCCCTCCCGAAAGGCAGTGTCACTACAGCAAGTGCGCTAACACAAACTTGAAGAGAGGCGTCCACCGGTCACAAATATTCGAGTGTAAATAACTGATTTCGATAACTGCTTAATTATCGTGCTCTCTCAAAATCTGTTCATGAAGTTTTGGAAAGGTCTGTGGTCTGACACGAGGGATAGCAATTGTTTGGCAAGGCATGGTGCTTCATGGAAGTCAAAGATCCTTCTAAATAACGATCCTAATTCTAAAACTACCTCATTTGTGAAGAAGTGCTGGTGGACATATGAAGACAGTGATTCTGCTACCTGAAATCATGCAAAAACACACGAATAATAAGGAATACTAGTGTTTCTGTCTCAAGGAGTTTCTGTGGTTTGAGGTTTTTTTTTTTCTGATTTGCATTTTAAGTTTAAACCTTTACACAGAACAGAAGAAAACTGTAAAAATCACAAGTATTTGTATCATCTAGTGTGCAGAGGGTGATAGCTTTGCACATACTGAACTTCTTTAAAGTTTCATTTGTGAAAACCAGACCTGAAAGGAAGGCAAAGGAATGCTCTTCTTTCTTGCTGTTGTCTAGAGCTGAACCTTCAGTAAAGGGAAAGTGAGGAGAATCTGATTACATGACATACTCCTCTAAGGGTTTTCCTTCATCTCTGCTAGTTATATGCTCAGGCCTGTACAGGTTTGCATCTTCCAGTGGGCTTCTTCTGCAACAGAAGTACAAAAATTTACTCATCAGTTGCAGACAGTAGTGTTTTTTACAGAAGCAGTATGTTTCTTCTCTTGTTCATGCTGTGCCACATCCCTTCTGATACTTTACAAACATGCATTCTTCTGCAAACCTCACTGAAGTTCAAACCTGTTTTAAATTACACACCACTAGACAGGTGCAGTCACTGTGATCACTTGGATAACACAAAACACCTTTGACTTCTTGCACATAAGCTTTGCCCCTCAGAACATTTGGGTCACAACAGCCCAGTAGGACTGCTCCAGGAAAAAAAGTATGTAGCTGCAGAGGAAGTTTCAAAACCCCTGTTTAGTAATTTTGGTGTTTTGCAAACTAGGGTATACTTTGGGAAAAGACACACAGATTGGTTGTCACATTACAATGCAAGAGTAAAACTAGGATTTCTATTAGATATGGGTTTTCAAATACTTCAGTTTTTAGCATACCCTTTGTAGCTACTTACTTGGAAATCAGTAGAAATGTTTGTAAGGAGCCTTTTGGTTCAACTCCTTTTCCATGTAAGGCAAGCTGCACTTGGATGGAAACATCAGCTATACATTATCAACCTTTCTTTAAAGCATCCTTTTGTTCTCCAGTTTTCTTTAGAGATAACAGAGGAAGGCCTCTCCAAAGACAGAACTGTTCTTCCTAACAAGGTATTGCTGAGTAGGAACAGAAAGGTTCCAACTGAATGATGACAAAAGTTTTATTAAAATTTTCCTCTCACTTCCTATCATCCCCCATGTACCTCACAACCAAAGACTTCTAGCAAACACAAACAAGGATGGAGAATTCCAAGTACAGACTACGTGGTTGGCAGTGGCACCTGACTCAGAGAGAGATGCAGAAATCTCATTTCCCCCAAAATAACTGTGAAACACAGTGGTGACACTACTCCAGCAGAATTTTTGGTGAAGTCACAATATATAAAGAACCCTAGAAAGCTTCTGCCCACTTTAGTGCTGTGGTTGCTGACAAAGATGGGAAAACACACTTGGATCAGTTCCAGAAATCACAGGGTGTGGGGCAGCACACCTCCCGTGAACCAGAAACATGGTTCTTCTATGCCCCCAGTCCTCTCCTGCAAAATGTGTGTTCTGTGAAGGACACTGCTCACTCTCCAGTGGGTTTGGCAGGAAAGCAGATGATTTCATAGCTTGCTTTGACAACAAAGAGATTCAGTGTCGTCACGGGACCACCAGATTTTGTCACTCTGTCCTCCCTCCCAAGGTATGAGATCATTGTTTTTTTGGGTCAAAATTACTAGACTATTACAGTGAAAATGGAATAGTAACAACTAGCTTGTCAGTCAAACCCAAAGCCACTATTAGGCTATTTTTAACAAGATCTGAAAGCCTTTCTCAACAAAAAAGTTACATTTTCAGCTCAAAATGAGATCAAAACAGCTGTGGAGACAGGGCACCTGGGCACATGTACTTCTGATGGAGCTGCTGGTAATGTAGATTGTCACTGTTGCTTTCAAACACTTCCATCCCTACAGCAGGCAGGGTTTTCGCAGCGTATTTGAGAAAAAGCCCTGGCCATATTTGCCCTTTTCCTGAGGCTGCAGTGCCAGATGAACACAATTCTCAGTTGTTTATTAGATGCAGACTTGCAGCCAATCTTTTCCTCTGGTGTCTTATTTGAAATCGTCAGAAGATGCTTTGAGCATTTCCTTAAAATCCTTTCTGGAAGAGAAAGATCCCGTTCAAAGGAATGAGAATCAGCATGTCTGCAAAGGGTACCAGTGCAAGGAGCCTGCTTTGCTTCACCTTTCTCTCTGGAGCCGCTCACTCCGTGTCAAGTAATCTGCATATGCTGCTGTCCCTCTTCTGTTGGCGAGCAGAGCTTCAAGTGGCTTTTTGTCTGCTCCCCATGGATGAGGGGCTGGCTGACCCAGGTGTGTGAGTGAGCAGTAACTGTGGAGCATGGCAGACAGGCAAGGTAACCTTGGCTTGACTAAAGGAAGCGGTCTGGGAGAGGCAGGCAGGGAGCAGGGAAGGCGCCGGTGCCGCCGCAGCGTTTTCCTCGCCAAGCTTCACGTGTGAACCAGCTGATTTTTGTTGACATGTGAGCCCTGAAGACAATTCCATCATTTCTACAGCTGATACAGTCTTAAATCAGGGTCAGTACTTACACAGTGCTTTTATCCACAAAGCGGAGTAACGTGAAAATTTGTGGAATTTACACATGTGTGGCAAAGTATCCGAGCAAACAGATTTTTCATAGCAAAAGCCTATGTCCACAATGTTCAGCTCAGAAAGTGGGCAAAGATGGTGAAGATACATTGGTATGGACTTTTCCTCTCATGATCAGTATACCATGAACATTTTTTACAGTGATTATGTGTATAGAAAGTAACCATTTTATGGTAAGGTCAATAAATTTATGAAATATGATTCCTTTAGCATCTTATTCCTTATGCATAAGTACATAACTTCTTTAAGTGCCTCTGTGAAGCTCTCAATGTGCAGTTTCAGACAGATGGAACTGTGTTCAGCTTTAACAGCAAAAAGGAGTTCAAAAAATGTTCTTTCAGGACTGCACTATTTCTGAAATCGCTGACCTGCTGAGATGCTTGCTTTGCTGAGAACACAACATGCAGTGCAACATCCACTTCTTTCTTCAGCTTTCAGGAAACATGGCATCAAATATTCAGTCCCCTCCAAAATCTCCAGATAATTTCTGTATTGTACACTCAAGCCTTCCACTGAGATAAGAGTTATCAGCTGCTTCTAATAAATCCAAAATGCTGCTGTCCATCTTTGCAGACACTGCTCTAAAGGTCTCCCTCACTCCAATCTAGAGGCAGGTAAGCTTCTGATACTGACTTCTACACGTGAACAGGCAGAATCCAACCAGGCCTAAGGTGATGAAAAATACCGGAGATTCCTTTCCTTCCGAATGTATCCAGCCCAGAAGATTCAACAAGCTATGCTTTCTCACAGCCAGGGCTCCTTTAGGTAGACCTCGATGCTCCATGTCAAATTGGAAAGATTCCTAGAGCTAGACATAGGGCTGAGACAGAGTTACTATTCCCTTACTACATGTTTTCTGAAGACTCACAATATACAAATGTGACCTGTACTCTGATCCGTTATACGGGACTGCAACACAGACTAAAACATCTGCTTCTGGGTATGAAGAAGACAACAGTGTCATGTCTTAATGCCAACACAGTTCCTGATATCAGAAATCCTAGCACAGTCTTATTTCCACAAACCAGCAAAATAATGTGAATTTATGGGATGCTGATATCCAAAGAAATGGGACGCAGCACACATCACTCTATCCAGTAACTACACAGGACCTACTGTGATGTAGACTGCATACAAGCAGCTACAGGAACTGCTGGAGGAAACAACCCTTTGCTCACAGCTTCAAAAAGGGAACTTGCACAGTCCAACAGGACAGTCTTACCCTCTTGCTGAATGCAGCCAAGTGTACAGGGGTGTCACTGAGTAGTGTCTGTCTCATCCCTTACAACACAATGGAGTGTTTCTTATTCATTCTAGGAGTTGTCCACATACTCAGGGACTTCATAAACCTGCTAGCTTCCCAAGGAGATACAGTGCTCAAGGAAGATTACAAGTACTACAAGTTATCAACCTATACCACTCACTAGGGAGGGCAAAGAACATATCCTGGAAGAGCAGAAGCGGCCTCAAAAAACTGCTATCCTTGCTCCATCTCTTCATTCTGTCCTCTTTTTCTTCTCTTTTTTTGTCTACACTGCTGTGCAAAGATAAGCTGAAAAGTGCATTCCAGCAGCTGTACCTGCTCACCAAGAAATCATCAGTAGCATTATTCAATGGGAAAGTAATTTTCTAGCCAGACCTCCCCTCCCCTCCAAAACCATTTTCCAGTATGTACTGCACTGTGCTGGGTGCTGCATTGGTCAAACACCTACCATGACAGGCAGTCATAGCAATTTATTACTGGTTCAGAAAGGAGGATCACCTCTTAAGTGGCTGCTCAGAGAAATGAAGTCATGCTAGCATTCTCACTGAGACTGTCTCCAGCTTCTATCATAATCATTCTGTTTCTTCTACCATCTTCTTTCCCAGTGGTGTCATCTCCTTTTATTGAATGGTTCTATTCCGGGATTTCTGAGACTCGGGAGAAGAAAGTGAGGCAACCTAGGATGTAAGAAATCACATACTTTATACTGACTAAGCCTGGGATAAAAAAAAGCATTCAAGGGAACCCCCTTCTCTTGCCTTTTCCAACAGCAGATGGTTGTTTTGAAAAGAGCTCTGTGAGCTCATCACTGCAGGGGCACAACTTCTACCCCAGGTCACCCAGTGCTACCAAAATCTTAGTAATAACTTTTTCATTAACACACACAAACTTGTAGTCTAAATCAATTTAGCTTAGTACTTTCTTAACTAGAGGCCATTTGGCTTTCTATTCAGTTTTTCTTCACCTTTACTTATTTTCCCCAAGTTTTAGAGGGTTCTAAGTCTTTTGCATTACTTTAAATCTCATTTCTTCCTCATTTACCATGTTTCCATGAACTTTCATTTTGCTGAAACAAATGAAGACCCTGGTGGAATATGCTCAAAATTTCACAAAGGGAATGCTGCCACAGTGGTAAGATGCATTCTTTTCAAAGTCAAAACTCAAATCAGTTTGGAGAGAAAGTCAATGTGCTGACCTCAAAGTTTTGTCAGACACAACATTAGACAAACTTGTATTAAACTAAAGCACAGCACTGAGAGTTTAAATGGTCTGAAGTTGAATTTAATGGAAATCTGATGGTTTCCAGGAGGCATAAGTGTGGGACTGGGAGTACAGATGCAATTCAGATGTTGATATGCATGATATGCATGAATGTCATTGGGTAGGCTGAGATGTTTTGACCAGACAGACATCTGATTAGTCTCCTTCGTGTAAATTTAACTTAACCTTATCCTACAGTATGGATGCAAATCAAAATAAACAGCCACCCCTTTGGAAAGAAATATTGAAGCAGTAAAACTTTCAAGAGCCTCTTTGAAACTGTGGATTTTGATTGTTTGAACTTTTATATGACTTAACAGCGACAACTTCTATAACAAAAGGAATTTTTAATACTATGTTACTTCTTCTATTTCAGCATAAGAGATCACATAACCATTCTTGAGTTTCCAAATATAAGCAAGTGTCTACTTATAGGATTAAATGGATGTAAAGGATATGTATATTCACATCCACTCACAGTCTCTATTTTCAGTGACCCACAACAGTGTGTTAACAACAAACATTTTTCATTCAATCCTACAAAATATCTGCAAGTATGTATTACTATGCTAAACACAGCACTTAAGTTTTGATGTACTATTACTGCTTTAAAATTAAAATTATTATTTTTATTTTCACTTCTAGGTCCTTAAAAACCTCAACATAAATACTTTTGGCAACCCTCTTGCACACCCACTCTTGCTGATTTGTAGATCACTTAAAAACATTTAAATGTTTTTTAAATCATCCATCATTTTCTGTCCTCTAATAACTACACTCAGATGTGTAGAAGTCATATTAGGTAGAGTTTTTTTTTATGTGACCTCACAAACCCATCAATTTCTAACCATACAAACACAAGTGTACCTAGAGAAGTAATTTTACTTCTGTGTATGTGACTAGTAACACACAGTTTTATGGATAGAAAAGAGCCACAAAAATCATCCAAGAATGTGTAAAAATAATGAGAACCCTAAAAACCTCAACCTGTTTAGCTTTTTCTTAAAACAAACAAGTAACAACAACAAAAAAAAAATAATAGTGAGAAGTAACTTGATTACAGGGTAAAAGCACCTTCCTGGGGAGAAAATAGTGAGTCCTAGAGAGCTCTTTAATCCATCAGAGAAGGCATAACAAGAACCAATGACTGGAAGCTGAAAGCAAACAAATGCAAATGAAATAAAGTAGAAAATTTTTAGCAGCAGGCATGATTACTACTTGTATTATCCTAGTACCTGGAAGCCATGAATCAGGGCTCTATTAGGTGCTGGTAAAAAAAACCACCCCCCCAAACCAAAAGAAGACACCCAAAACACAGAGAAAACCCCTGATCCCTGCCAAAAGGTTCAAAAAGCAAGTAAGATGAAGTAACATAATAAAATCAGTGATAATATTATCCGCTATGACAGGCAGCAGTTTTAGGCCATGGTTTCATGATACAAAGTGTTGAGTTGAGATACAGACTTAAGGTGACTCTGCCTATCAAGACTTTTGACCCCTTGCCAAAATTTCTCTACAGCTACAAAATTTGAATACTGATCCTTATTGGAAAAAAAAAAAAATCAATGCCAAAATCAGAGTTTTCATTTTTATTTTGCAACAAAATGCCAGCGAATACTTTTGCAAGGTTTTTGATTTTTATGAATTTCAGTGAAAGGGTGGACCAAATTTTCCCTAACAGTATTCCCACCAGTTCTTTTTACAGGAACTTGCTACATTGCTTGTGAGAAAAGACTGCATATCCCAGAGAAAAACATGCAAAAGCAAAGTATGAAATTGCTTTGTTATCCTCATAGCAAATCACTAGTCTTGGTGACCAATCTCAAGCACCATCCACAGATAATGTAGACATTAACAAAAACTGAAACTCAGACCACGGTCTGGCAAGATTTCTCTGAAAAAAACCTAATATGCTACCAAATCCTAACATAAAAGATAAGATGAGCTTGTGCTCCCAACACAATTACTCTGGCACTGGAGCCTACACACCACCCTTGGTAGCTTACAAACACAGTAGGCCACTATAGTTTGACTGGGAAGAAGATTAAAGGGGTAAGCCAAGAGCAGCATTTTCTATTATTAAGGTTTTTGCCATCTACTTGTGAGATCAAGGATCAGAAGGATAGCCCCTGATATTCATTGAGGAGAGAACTGGGAGCATGTCCTCTTATTTTTCAACAGGAAAGCACAGGAGAAAAGCCTGCCTTTGATTCCTGTTTCTTCATTTAAATTATTAGCAGGCTACTGCAATACCCCCAATGTCTATTGCACTGAGAAGCTCTGGAAGAGCTGATTTTTTGGGGGTGGGAATGCTGAAGAGAACACAAAAGCTAAAGAGCCAGGGTCAACACTCCACAAACAGCCCCTGAGACTTGGAAGCAAACTGGATATACCCAGTACCCAGTCTTCTTTCTTTCCTTCCTCCCTTGGAGGGGGCCAGCCTCCTCCCATGGGCTGATGTTCTGTGTTTCACTGAGCTGGATATGCACGTTCACATGCTAGACAGGGAATCAGTTACAACCAGTTCTAAAAGCTTTCATTTTTCTCTTGTTCCTTGTTAAAAATACTTCAAGCTATAGCTATAATAAGTGACATTAAAAGAACACTGCTTCATTGCAAAGTTTAAACACTTAACAGCTTTACTCTTTGGCCTCGTGCACTCTGCTGAATTTTTCCACGGGACTGCGGCCACCCCGTGTGTGCAGAACACAGCTCAGGAAGTGAATCAGGGCTGTGCATCAAATTGGATTATTTATAGGTTGGTATAAGTGTTGTCTTTAGGAGTTATGCTGAGAACAAGACAGACAACTACAGGAAGAGAGCGATGGGCATGTGGTTAAGGCAGTTGAATGCCACACACAACACTCGGTTCTGCCTCTGCCTTCGCCAGCAGCCCCCGCGAGCAAGGAGCCAGTCGGACCACGCACCTTGGCAGCTGGCCAACCAATCTCGTCTTCCTCCTTTTCTGGGAGGCCAAACTGAAACACCTTGGGCCTTTCAAATGGGAATGCAAAGAAGATGATGATAATGGAAGGTTTGGCTCTTAAGGGAATAATGGAGGCACAAGGTTAGAAGGCAGGAGAATCCAGTTGATATCATTGACTTTACTGCTGACTAAACAAGTGGCTCAGTTTTCTCCTTGGTCTAACAGGACAATGGTGCTTTGCTGTTGTTCTGGAAATATGCAAAAATGCATCAAATACTGTGCAGCTCCTTAATATCATTGTAATAACCCTAAGGAAAAAAAAAGTTTTTCTGATTCTCTATATACAATGGAAGTTTTGGATCTTTTAATCTCTTAATTATCATATACTGCTACATACTTGCTTTAAAAACATATACAACATAAATACTAGCATGTATAGAGATAGAACACATTTATTTTTTCTCTCACACTCTATTTGTGATCACACTGTATATGTGATCTTGCAAAGTCCTTTCTATAGCTCCTATCAAGGCTATAATTTGAGTATTCAGTGAAACTGCAGCATGGACTAGGACAGGGAACAGCACTCATTGTCAACAAAAGGTATTTACTGGCTCACAAAAAATAAAAATATCTTCACTCTCAGTTGTATGTTGTGTAACCACGGCCACAGGAATAGAAAAGCAACAGGAGAGCTGGTAAAAGGTAATGTCTTTTCCTACTTATTTTATTACATCAGAGTGCCATCATATTGAAAGCTTTCAGTAATACTAGGCTACCAAGTTTTCAGAATAAAATATTATAGTTTGTGTCCAGCAAGAAATAAACAAATCTACCTATATCTTTAAAAATAACCTGAATAGTTTCAACTGTTAGTCTGACTTAAAAATCTGAGTTAAGAGAAATACCACCATGATTGAAAACACAGACGATGATCTCCTCCATTTTAGGCAGAAAGCCACTAAATGTAAAAATGTAACACAATAATCAGAGCAATCATGAGGTTTAGGCACACAAGAGAACAGAAATACTTTAACAGTGTCTGACAACATCCCAAGCACACGGTGTCTGAACACTACTAAAGTGGATGTGCATGAGACACAAAGACAACACCATTTTAAAGGCTAATTTTCATAATTTAGAAGCAAATAGACAGGGGAATGAAATAGAAATTTAGATTCAGGCCTACAATCAGATCTTCAGAGTGAGATCTTGCAGTCATCCAGAGTCCCATGAATTTTGTCAGGCTCTCAGGCTATCAAGGTCCATTTGAACAAATCCAGTTGCAAGATTAGGACCTAAACATGTAAAGAGAAAAAGGATGAAATCAGGTGCCACAGCACAGAGCAGTAATTAAAGAGATACCAAACTAATCACAGAAAAATAATCTGAGTGCCTAGACCATGACAAGATCTGTATTTTTACCATAAAATGCTGCAGCTACAGCAAAGGCTACAGTGATATCTTACACCAAGAGATTTATAGAGCATTAATTGATCACAGCACATTCCCCTTCAGGCAAACACAAGTACCTGCAGTGTGTTTGCTCACCTCCTGTGTGCTGCTGCTTTTTTGTTGTTATATGTAATTTGTTTTATTAGTTTTAATATAAGAGAATGGTCTAAAATCAATAAAGGTGATGTATTTATCTTCATCAGCTCTTCATTTCTAGACATGTAGATTTTCAGCCTCTTAGTAACACAATGGCCAAAACTAAAATGAGATAATCTCCCCGTATCTTAAAACACTGTAAAACTGACAGAAAGTAAATAATATTTCTATAAGAAGTGTCATTGTTATACCTATCTGAAGGTTGTGAGAAGTTCTAGCTTGGCAGTGTGCCTCTCTAAGGTTTCATTGAAACCCCATGGTAGCATGCACCTAGTACCATATAACTGCTAATGAGGAAATAGACTGTAGCAAAAAAATCCCTACCTCATAATGAAGTTTCCCCACTGAAATTTAGACTCTTAACACAACAGGAGTGTATGACATCAGCAGCAAAGACACTACAGGAATATCAGATTTATGGTGGCACAAGCACAAGGAAGCATAGCCTGCAGTGGAGTGCTGTGTCATCCATGCACATGGACTTTAAGAAACCATTTTTGTCAAGATGAGACATTGACTTTACTTAGACCACATATATAAGGAAAGTCATAGATATGCAAGGCAGATGAGATTTCCAACATTTGTGAAGAAAGGAAACGTGTTTGTCCTTTTAGAGTTGGTGTTAGCTCAGGACAGATATCAAAACCTTTACTCCCATTGTAATGCTGAATTCCCAGTTATATCCCATACAGAGGTCCGAAATTGGCACATGGTAAAGAACCTACAACACTGGACTTCAAATATAATCTCGTATTTTGGTTGTTTTAGCTCCAGGAAGTTACAGCCTCCAACCTGGGGTCACTCTGTAAGCACACTGAGGCCTGGATGGAAGATGCAGCCAACAGAGCTCAGCCTTGCTGTGTGCAGGCAGACATTCCAGTCCCAGGGCCCAGTGTGCCCATGGTACACGTTTGCTCAATGAATTTATGATTTCACAAATTTTTAGCAAGCAAAGAGTAATTTACTGCTTTATCTGGCTATCACCACTTTTTCTTTGAATAACCAGAAACTATTGATGGGCCAATAGTATCAAATTCCTTGCCTGAGGTCCATTTCTGAAGAAAGGTGGGTTTTAATTTCTTTTCCCAAAGCATACTACAAGCTTCATCTTTTTAATCTGGACACTTAACTACTTGACACTTAAGACAACCTTTCTTCTTGCTATTGCAAACACACATTAACAGTTTAGATTTCCATATTGGGTGGAAATTATTGGAAAACAACAAGGAAAAAAAAGAAGCTGTTTGGATTTTTTCTTCAGGTTTTCTTTAGTGCCTACTTGGCACTAAAGCTGCCTCATCTCTGGTTTAAGTGAGAAAAGCCTAGAAGCAATTCTAATTCACACGTGTTTGCTACCATGTCCATACAACTACACACCACTGGAAAGTTAGCCAAGAGTACATGTATTTCCTCTGTCCTTTCTCAACCTGTGAGCTCCAGTGAAGGGGGAAGAAAAAGATGATTGTTACTGGTATGGGACCTGGCTATAAAATTCTCAAGCAAACTGAAAGCATCCTCCTCCTGGGGGGAATTATTATACCATCAGGCAGAATCAGAATAAGGAACAGAATCAATTAATTATTACTGAAATACTATGGAGTATTGTTATTAGAAGACTTGACTTCATAATTTAATTGTAAGGAAATTACTGTATCTGTGTTCACCATTACTATAAACCAAGTGAAAAGATCAGTGCCTTCCCAGCAAATGCAAAATACATCTTTTCATGCTAGGCACCCCACTGTGACATTAAAAATCAAACTCAACAATTAATGTCCAGTCCTTTGTGGCAGGTGGGAAAATATTCTAAACAATATTATGTGGGAAGCAGTTGTAGGAGTGAAGAATGTCAAAAACTAAATAATACAAATAAATTTGAGGACACATCTTTGCAGTTTTCCTATGAATGACTTAATTGTTGGTGACACACACAAAGCTGCACAGCTACACCATCATCTTGCCTATGCTCACGTAACTCTAGCATCACCTTAGATCCCAAAGATACACCAAATCCCAAGATTCATATTCATAATTTTCAGATTATTTCAATGCAACATTTCCAAGACAGTATTTTTCTTAATCCTCACAATCAGCAAACATATTCAATCAGGTTAATCGTCATCACCATGTTTTGATTCAGCCAGATTTTGCTCTCTGCTTTTTGATTCAGCAATGCTTTTTCTCTCTGCTTTTGAGAAACACAGCCTAATATCACACACATTCACTCAGAAAACTGCTGCAAAGACCCTTTTCCTACTCAATCACTTGGAGAACACATCACTGTGTCCACAGCTCTCCCTGACTACTTCTGCAGCATCTACCACTTGTCTTCATTTTCAAGGCCCATCCCTGCTTATCACCACCACACCTATTGCTCCTTAATCATTGTCAGGAAGACAGCTGTAGTTTGCTCACGTTTGAAGTCAGGCCAATTTTCATAAAACATAAAGCTGAAAAGACCATTAGATCATACTGTCTAATTTGATTATTATGTTGTGTTTGGTTAAAACATTTTAGAAACCCTCCACTTTTTACTGATAACAGAATAAAATTCAGGGATGCTTCTTGTATCTCTTCCCTTCCTATCTCCCAGCTGCCATTCAGCGTCAGGAGTCCAGTTTCCAGCTCGTCTCACACCCACGTGGTGTACTTTCAAACAAACCTCTTGTGCCTTTTCCTGTCTTACACCTTACACTTTATGGAAACTCCCTTAAATATCTGAAAACATTCTGCATTACTGTTCAAAGCTTTCTCTGAAATTCAGCTTACTAACATGCCCCTACAGCCCCTATGAGCAAAATGTGTGATAAGTAGTTATATACACATCACCTGTTTTCAAACATCTAAAGTAAGCAAGAGTGGGATGTAGGAGACAGATCCTACCCCACAGTAAATAGAGAGAGGCTCCTTGAGAGTGATTTGGTTGAAGGAACTCCTGAAACACTGCAAAATGTCCTCAGAAGGAATCTCTGCATACGCTGTGGAAATGGCCTAAGGGAATCAGTCCTCTGATTCAGTTACATGAGTTGGATCCCTAAAGTATGAATGTTCTCCCTGACTACTAGCATTTCCCTTCTCCTCTGTGTATATTTTCTACTTTCAACTGTACTATATTTACACTGCTAAGATTTAAAATTGCAGATATTCTTTCCAGTACGTCTGCATGATGCAAAGCATGACAGGAACCAGTTATTCTACAATTATACAAAAATAGTCTTACAATGCTATACAGTATTTTATTAAACAGATCCTGATCATGCAATTATCTTAGCATTACACACACATGCGTGGTGGATGATGCACAGCTCTGTGCACCAACTTCAACTCTGGTATTTACTAAATTCCTCAATCTTATAACAAAGACCTGGAATGTGCTCATGGCTGGCACCAGCTTTTTCTCCCCGTTGTGAATCATGGACAAATCCTCAAGACAAATCAACATCACTAAAGAAGCAGAGAAGGGAGAATAGGAACATTAGGAAGAATTAGGATATCAGGAAGAATTTCTTCACATAAAGGGAGATTAGATATTGGAATAGGCTGCATAAACAATAATCAAAAGTCATACCAGGCACCATGTAAAAAAGAAAACAAAATAGAACAACTGCTACTGCTGATGATCTATTTCTTGCTCCAGATAACAGCAAATAAGTTCTTTCAAAGCCCAAATTAAGAGAAAAATGCCTCATGAAGCAAACAAACAAAAAATGAGGACATAGTCAGTCATAGAGCAAAATCTGATCAAAACGTAACCAGGGAAAAATATTGAATTAAATTACTTGATTTCACTATAATAAATTTCATTAATAGCAAAGAGTTAACCGCAAAATGCTGAAAAGGATGTATTTGGTCCTGTATTATGGTACAGTCCTTAATAATTCAGAAACTGGGGCAAGTATCATGGCATAAGATCTGCAGTCATTTCAGTTACTCAGAATTAAGGAAAATTATTAATCTATCTAGAATTAGTAAATGGACCCTAGAAACAATAAATCAAGTTTAAATGATGATTGATAGATAGATAAATAGATAGGTAACAGACACATACTAAAATAAACCCATAAAAAAACTGTCTGTGTTTTATGAGGTTTCAAATTAAGGACACAACTGTAAGGAACTTAGTGCAATAAAATTCAATGTGCTAGGCAAAGGGAGGGTAACAGTTACCTACAAAATCTCAAGATAAATTAATGTTAGTCACTAACATTTAGTCTCCTATAGATTTAATTTACTCATAGTCTTATGTTCACTTACTCACAAGCACTGACACTCATCTACTTAAAGGTCTGGCCAAGATAACTTACACGAAAAACAAAAGACAAGGGCCATCAGCTGTAAAGTCTTCACCTCATTTCAGGAGTTGTTTTAATTATCAATGAAAACCTAGTTTTTTGAGCAGATTCTTTAGGCTATCCTTCAGGAATCTTCAGTTGGGACAAGGTATTTCTTTGCCCCCAGGTCTGGCTTACCTTGCTTTCCATAAATCTCAGGTCATGTTGCTGCCTATTGTTGTTTTTTTCTTGTTTGGAATATAGGTCTGGAATGTGTGTCTGCAGTCTCTTCTCCTGTTTGGCTAAGGGGAAAACAAGACTCCTGTAAGTGATGATCTACAACCTTGTTGCCATCTTCCTTCTGTTAGGATGCAAGGTCTTCTGCTGGAAAGTCATCTGTCCTGTGGCACACAGGAACTGCTGGGAATGGTGTCCTTCACTATCAGCAAAGGTAATTTCTTAATCCTTTCGCTCTTTCACCTAATGCTTACACGAACATTTTCATCTGTCCTGCCTCTATAACAATCTTAAAAGTTGTGTTACAATTCTGCACAGTTTTATGCTAGATAAACTAGCATCCTGATGGAGATTGCTACAGAAAGGACACCTTTTACATCCTCTCTCGTCATATGCTCCTCTCTATTCTCCTTGCAACAACAGCAACAGCCATCACTGCTAAGCTCAGGGAGCAAACCAACAGAAAAATCAACCCTAAATCACTGGGCAGACAAGTCATAGAATCATAAAATGGTTTGGTTTGGAAGGGACCTTAATGATCATCTAGTTTCAACCCCCTCTGCCATGGGTAGGAACACTTTTCCCCATCCAACCCGGCCTTGAACACGTCCAGGGATGGGGCATCAACAACTTCTCTGGGAAACTTTGTTCCAGTACCTCAGCACCCTCACAGTAAAGAACTACTTCCTAACATCTAATTTAACTCTACCTCCTTTCAGTTTGAAGCCATTAACCCTTGTCCTATCACTACATGCCAGTGTCAGGTGCAAGGGGGTGGTAGGACTGCATCCGTTTAATGGAAGTCAATCATTAGATCAGTTATCCCGTAATGCAAAAACACAGCAGTTGCCTTGGCCCCAGGAAGGAACAAGGGCCCACTTCAGCAGTTTAGTGAAAAATCTCTGCTCAATGCACCACTACAATCAGAATAAAAATAATAAAACAGGCATCTTAAACAATGCAAGAAGAAAACCAGAGTAATAGGATTATAAAAATCAGTGCTGTGCCCTTCCCAGAAAAAAAATACCATATGAGGTACAGGTCACTCCTTCTCCAAAAGGATACTAAAGATATGGATAGAGTTCAAGTGTGAACAATAATGAACATAGAAAATATCCTATGAAGAGAAATTAGAAAGTTTCAAATAGAGAGTATTAAGCATGGACATGTAAAGTAATTGCTCTAAGAGGTCAGATCAGACATTTGTATTCTTGCTATCTTACAACACAAGAAAAAATACAAAGAAACACTGAAAGTGAAAACTGAGCAGAAGAAATGTCTTTTCACATCATATATAATCCATTCATATTGGTTACCATGGAAATTCAGTTATTAATCTAAATACAATATCCCTATCAATGACAGTATAGATTAAAACAGTTACTACACAGAGAAATCAGGAAGCAACTTCTTTGGAGCTAATATCAACTGAAGCATTAGGAGGTATTTACTAGTGAAACAGGAAACTATATTATGGTTTAAGCAAATATGATAATCCCTATGTAAAAATATAAATTAAAAAAAGGAATAGCAACTTGATTTCATTATTGAAATTTTATTCACAATTTCACAGTAACTCTTCCTACAGTTTGCATTAAAAACTATTAATAGCTCATTAACAACAGTAGTTGTCTTTAGAAGATTTTGAAACAACTAAAGGTTGGACACATTAAGCTTTTATGTAACCAGTAAAGGCAAATACATGAAAAATTAAAAACAGCATGATTATAAACTTGTTTACTCCATCACTGCAGGTCCTATCTACAATATATTTTTTTCTCATTTCCAATCACAGCCAGTTTCCTAGAAGCTTGTCTATTTTTCAAGACCTGATATTGAACAGTTTTTCCTTTATCACTGTTTTAAAGAATTATTTGAACAACGATTCCCATCGCAGATCTTGCTAACAAGCACCCAAAAACTGACTACTTACTGTTCACCCAGAGACAAGTGAGCTAGAATTAGCTTAAGCACTAAATCCTTAGAATGCCACAAGTATAGTGCTTGGTTATCTTGATTAGATCATCCTGGTTTAGTTTGAAATGCACATTGTCACTGCACATACTAAGACCCATATTGCCCTGTTGTATTAGCAATTACAAAAACATATATAACATTATAACCTATATAACATATAAAATATGTAACATAATTTTTTTTCTGAAAGAGCAGAGTCTTAATTTTATTAAGATAGGCATGGTAAAAATGAAAGAAAGCATAAGGTTATGGCTTCATATATTTTTGTTGATTTTTTTCCATCATATCTGGGAATGTAAAGAGAATATTATATTGTCTGGAGGCGGGGAGCAGGAGAGGCTGCCAGCACTGTCGGTGCAAGGCTGGGCTTAGTCAGGGGCAGGGGCAGGTAAACAGGGCAGAAGTAAAAGGCTGAAGCATCACACAGTACAACAGACAGCAAAAGTGAAGACTCAAATGTCGATAATAAAGAGAGCACAAAGAACCAGAAAGATTGCCTGGGAACTCTTGCTTGGATAGAGAGAATACAGCTTGGACTAGGACACAAGAAACAGAGATTTAAAGAGCGACATGAAGTTCATGTGGTGATACCTGAGTATAGGCTCTGCTTCTGGTACAGAAGGGAACTTCAGTCCATGGGCAGCTGTGGGTCTGAGAAAACCTTACTGCCTGCAATGACAGAAAAGCTGTCTGGAATAAAAGGAAAGCAACAGGTTGCAGAAAGGCTGTATAAAATTTCTGAACCCAAAAGGCAACATTGTCTGTATTCTGAAAGTAGTGGACCATTCACCACCAGGATACTACAGGAACATAAAAATTATTTTCCTTGGGTAACTTACTCTGTTTTGCTGTTTTCACAGGCTGTGTATTTGAGTGAAAGAACTGTCACTTGGCAGATTTACCTTTCAGTTGTGCAGTCTCTACCTGTGATCATTTTAATAACACATCCCATTGACAAATATTGTCACTTTCTAAAATAAAAGGGACATTTTGCTTTTCTAAAGCTATTATATGCTTGATAGTATGCTCTGAATGTACATAACTTGAACTATACCTAATTAACGTTTATCTGCAAAGTTGCCCTATGCTTTTTTCCTTTTAAGTAGATAGTGGCTGAGCAATAAACTAAACTCATGGAGAAAAGGTGTAAACTTTCATTTAGATGTAAAGTAATTTCTTGTTAAGGACACTTCTTTGCTCATTCCAATAGTACCAAAGCTATTTATTTGGTAATAAGACTTTATGGACTGAAACAGACATTTCTGAACTTGTTGTTGATGATTAATGTACAGTTTAAGAGAGCCATTACTTTGTGACAGGCACTACAGAAGCCAAGTGTCAGATAATATATCAACTTCTGCTCCACTCCAATTCTAATTTAATGGTCAGAACTCTTATTCTTAACGTCTTGTTTCAAATATTATACTACAAAGAGTTCAGCAGGATACATAGTAGTTGCAGTGAAAGTCTTGTAGTGTGAATATCATGCAGGCATTAAATTCGATGTATTTTAGCATCAGCCAAAGCACGCTAAAATGTGCGAACATGTGCCACAATCCGCTGCACAGCCACCGAAGGAAGAGCTAAGTTTCCGCTATAAATGAACAAAAGAAACCCGTCAGGACGCCAGCGCGGAGCGGGCGCGCCGCCCGTCCCGGCAGCGGCGGGGCCGGCGGACAAAGGTCCCTCCAGCCGCGGCCCCGGCCGGCTGCGGGCGGCTGCCGCTCCCCGGGGCCGCCGGGAGCGACCCAGGACACAGGGAGGGAGGCGCGACCCGCCGGGTCCTAATGCCGCCGAGCCTGGGCAGGAGCCTCTCGCCTCCCGCCCCGGCGGGCTGAAGGCACCGAGGCGATGCCCGGACCATCCCAACGGAGAAATTTCTGGCCGCGCTGGCTCGAGGACAGATCTCACGGGGAACGCCCTAAGGCCACTTGGACGTGCTCATGTGCAACATGGTCCGTGTGCTGGTAACCGGCAGAGCTGAGCACTGCCACGGATGAAATCATCTCGGTCCCCGAGAGAAAAGCACTGAAGGATTCCACGGGAAAAGGGATGGTACCAGCAGCCCCTGACATCGAGGCACTTTCTACGCTTGAAAGAAACCCTGATTTGTTTGTCAAAACTCAGCCCTTGAGCTTTACCTGAGAGCTGCTCGTCTTCATCACGCAGTACAGGAACAGAAAAAAGCTCTGAAACAGGTGGGAAAGTAAGAGAGCAGGACTAAAACTGTACATGCTGCAGCAGATACGAGCCCGATTCCAGGATCTCTCCTGGCGAACAAGGGAAGGCTCTTGACAAGCCAAAGGCTAGAAAGAGAGGAGGCTGCAAGAAGTCCGGTGAGGCAGCTTTTACACCAGTAGATGTGAGTTTCACCAGCACACCCGCTTTCTGGCTTACTGTTGTTACTATGGTCTATTAAAAGCAAATGCAGCTGTACAAGATTACCACTCTCTGCACTTACACACCATACTTTCAAACACATCAGCCTGGCCAGAGCAGTAATTTCTGATGTATTTTCACTTTGCTACTTCCTTCTTCTCCTTGCCTATACATCAACACCACTTGAAGAGTAAATAACAGAATTGTTATAACTTTATATATTTTAATACTGTTTTAGTGAGACATCCAAAGTGACCTGAGATGACTTGGTCAGGGAGTGCCAGAACTGCAAACAGGATTGAAACAGTTGCCTTTATTGCCTTCCAGTGTTTCCTGTGGAACTGCGATCAATTTTGTTAACAGTTGCATGTAGTTTTCATTGATGTGCCTAGTCTTGCCGCCAAAGCCGGCAAAGGATAGGACAGACAAGTTCCCCATCAGTGAAAGCAGAGTTAGGCGAGCAGTGACAACTGACAACCGACAACCGCATCCCGAAAACGAGCAGGGACACAAAAAAACCTGCACCCAATGTACAGCTGAGAGCAGTGTTAAGTGAAAAATATTTATATCAAAGAGTGGTCTTCCCGTGAATGTATCTGTTCACTTTGGCATAAACTCCTTCACTACATACTATGCATGACAGAACAGGACCATTATTTAAAAGCCAAAATACCTGACTTGTGATATGTTTTATCTATCCTGTCACAGCAATCTGTCTTACTCCTATCAAAACCACGAAACAAAACCACAGAACAAAAATTCTGGAGCCATATACATACTTTCAATATATGAGTCAATGCAGGCTTAGAGTGAACACCACTATATGGCACATGAAAAAAGTCCAAATATCCTAAAGACTCAAAACAATATCAAAAAAGGTTTTTCTCATATACTTTTCAAAGCCTTTCCTCTCACTGCTGTGAGCGTACATCTCACTGCATATTGCACATACTGAAGAACCTGCTCCTAGCAACATTCTGATGTGAAGCTTCTGTAATGTAAGTGATAATTTGTGTGACTTCATCAATAGATAAATCTGTTTTGTCTTTCACATTCTTATTAAACAACAAAAAATCAAACGGGTAAGAAAGCCAAAATTCAAGGAGAGCTAAGGTAATCGGGTCCAACTGGTTCAGTCAAACACTAATTAGTGTTTTCAAAATGTGGAAAGCATTAGATCTGTGCTATCAACTTCCCAAATAAAACAATTTCTGAATCTGTTTAAATACTTTAAAAAAGTGCACAGGTGGCAATGCAAATCAGATACTTCTGTAGTCTCTCATCAAATAGTCCAGAAATGAATACAATGAAACTCTGCCACCTTGTTAAAAGAAAAAAAAAACCCTAAAAATTTCTATTTCTCAGTTCCA
The DNA here is from genome assembly GCA_013398075.1 of Notiomystis cincta. NCBI lineage: Eukaryota > Metazoa > Chordata > Aves > Passeriformes > Notiomystidae > Notiomystis > Notiomystis cincta. Next base: position 20,707 of record VZRX01000017.1, read on the forward strand.
ACTTGGGTTCACAAGACAGATGTAGCTTACAAACTCAGCAAACCAACAGTGTAAAAAAGCACAATCAGACATGGTAAAACATAGCTTTTTGAAAGAATGTACATTGAGTAATTGCTAGCACACATGTTCAAAGTGCACAAAACTTCCGCAGGATTCAAACGGATATGAGCATCTTCCACATTTTTATGTGCAATGGCATCAAGTTTCACTGTTGGCTGCAATAGCAAGGGCATGCCTTGAGGCTGGCATGTTCATTTAACATATGAGTCATTCAGTGTGGAAACAACATAACAGAAATATCCACAAACCAATGAATTGTGAAAGAACTATAACATTTTCCCCTTGAGGCCTGCACCTACTAAAGTGTCACAAATAAAGTTAATATCACAGAGATGATTCAGCAAAAGAGGAATTAAGCAGTAAATGACAGTCAACTCTCCTACAAGTCAATCAGTTAACTGTTTTTATTTGAAACCATACCAGTCAGCACCATCATCTTAGAAAAGATGAACAAAAAAGACACTCCAGACCTAACTTTTATAACTACTTCAGCTACAGATAAGGTACCTTTGCAACATGGAAATTGCAAACTAGGCTTTTCTTCACTGATATCCTCCTCCCAAATTTGAGGGAATTTAAAACTAAGAACTTAACACCACTCCCTTAGCCCCCTCTTCTCCCACCCTCCCCCCTCCAAAAAAAAAGCTGGTTTAAAATATAAAAAGATAAAATAATTAACCTAACACTTGACATGCAATGAACCTGAGTGAAAGATTAGCCTGGAAAGGAAAAATAATTGTAAGCAGCCTAGCTTCCTTTCTAGTAACTTCTTACTACATTAGCCTACAGAATCACAGCAGCCAAAAAAAATAATATTTATAAGTACATCAAAGCAGGTATCTAAGTTTACATTCATATATCTAACATGCATATTTGTCCAGTACAATTAAGGGAACCTAGTATGCCCCTAAATTTAAGCTGCTGATTTGTGTTTTGTATTTTGGCACTAGAATTAGTACATAGTACTTTGAGGGCCAGATTTTATCTTCCTCCCACCTCAAAAGTAAAAATGAAAAACTGAGTGTTACAGAAAGGGATATTAAATAGTAGTCACTCTTAGTCACCTTCCTTGCCAAACTAATTTCAAATAAGGAGACTGCTTACATTAATCTTTTTAGGTCTAACTTAGGCTGTTATACCAGACCTTTGAAGCGTGGCCACAGACCTCACAGGAGCTCACCTACTAGGCATTCTCTGTCCTTCCTCCCCCAGTTCCTTAGTGAGGAAGCTCTGTTTCAGTTAGTGCTGCCCTGGGTACCTGTTACGATGCACGTCTATACCGTGCAATGGAGCCCAGTGCAGCTGGGTTCTGCCGTCTTGGCTGGTACTCACCCCAACAAGGATACATCCCTGTTTTCCTGCTCTCATTGTGTGTCCATGGGAAGTATCTGTACTAGCACAAGGATGTGTCTGAGCTCCTTATCCTTGCCTCTCAACAGGGCTAAGGCCTCTGACAGGCATGCTGTTACCAGTCTCAGACATTAACCACCACCCCTCTGACCAACACAGTCTATCCGATTAATGCCTAATCTGCTTGTGAATCAGCTCCTGAGCCACTGCTGCTTTCTGCAGGGCATGACAAAATTGAGAGTTCCTGAGGTGTGTCAGAACTCTAATTTCACTGGGAATAGCACGCTCCAGAACAGCTAGCTCAGCTATGAAACTGGCTCATCAGAAGAATGCACAGTGTCTGTGCTGCTCTTCACTACAGAGCATATACACACCCAGCTCCTCAAAACACTCTTACCAAGAAGCTTTAAGAACTGCCAGCTGCCACCAGAACAGTTCCACTTCAGTATCAACCACCAGTGGGATTCAAAGAGCAGGAAGAAAAAGAGGAACAAATTCTTTGTTAATTTCAACAAGTCAGTATATACACAGATAAGAATATACTTGGCTTTGGTGAAAACAAGAATTTTTGCCTAGGGAATTGTTGGCCTAAGTTATTTCAAATACTAAATTTAAAGGAACCACTTCTACTATACTGCAGTTACAGTAGAACTTTCATTGGTGTTTTTAATTGCACTAACTGTGTACATTATTTAAATGCTGTGAAAATTCCAACGAAGTAGTACCAGTAGAGTAACTGAGCATGCTGCCGTATTTTTTTAACCAATAAAAGTTAGGACTAAAAGTTTCCAGCTATGATTAGTTTGTCAATAATTACGTGTTTTGTATCTCCTGCAAAGCTGGATACAATGCTTGTTAGAACATTCTCATGTGTAGTGGTGAAATATGCCACAAGAGATTATACTCTTTAAAAAAAGCCATTTTTTAAAAAAATGACAGTTCAAAAATATTCAGTTCTAAATATTCAGAGAAACAGGCTCACAAACAGTGAGCCATAAATGGCCACTAACTCCCTCTCTAAAATAACTTACTTTTCTAAAAAGATGCTTTCACTGTTTTTATATGCAAGAAGTCACTGCTAAGTAAAGTTGTACACTGCTTCAGAATTTAAAATACTTCATGATATAGAGCAATCCTCCTACTTTTCACATTTTAGAAGAAAATTTCATCAGACAAATCTTCAGAGAGAGACACAAACACATTTTACTGAGAATTATCACGTAGTGTTTAATAAATTACATGCAAATTCTTACCAGAATGCCACTGCTTTTGAAGATGCCATATCCATTGTTATCCTCAAGATATCCATTCTTATTCAGCATTAGTTCCCTGCTTCCTTGGCACTCAGGGTTCGGAACGGATTTCTGACAAGCAACCCACACCTACCAAAATGGTCTCTAGAAAGCAAATTATATAGCTGTAAGACATGGAAAACAAACCAGCAATTTGCAAACCACTGCAAGTGCAATGCAAACACAGTCAATCGAAAATTCATTCTGAAACATTCATCCTATTATGCTGGACACTAACATAACCATGGCTGTAACATTATACTTTTAAATCACTAGTTCACCTATAGGAAAACCACAAAAAAATTCCTTTTTCTCCCACAGAATCTAATATATTTCATCTCATTAAGGGCGGTCATTTGCCTACGAATGATTTTTATAAAAGAACAGGATAAAGGAACATTATTCTAAACCATACTTAGAGTCTCTTCTAAGGACTTATGAAAATTGAAGGCCATTTATGCTGGATAGAGCAAATACACAGAACAGTAAAAGGTCCCCAATCACATAAAAAACCAAGTCTAAACAGGTAGGACACAGGGAAAAGTCCACACACAGCACAAACAGCAGGACTGTAGTAAATGTAACAGTAGTTCTACTTTGCAGGTGGGTTTTGCTTGCAAACAACATAGAAGGAGGTCCAGGGTAAGGAGGGCACATTGGGTGGGGGGGAAGCATGTGTACTGAGCAGGAGCAAAGCAGAAGTGAAGAGGTAAAATAGCCAGCAAGAGGTGGAAGAAATAGTTAGTGAGCACAGGACAGAGAACAGCTAATTAAAGCTAGTGAATGTTCTCTGAATGGTCAAAGGTTCCCAAGCTTTTGGCTCTTTCTGTTCCTGCGAGTTAGTCTCTGGCAAGGTCCTTCCTTTGCTGCTCCTAGGCTTAGAGTAGTATACTTAGACTTATTTTATACTTATTTTCAGTTCTTTTCCCCCTCCTAATCCCCCCCCCCACACACACACCTTTTAAGATGGGATCAAAAAATCTCTCCCTCACTTGTAACTTTAAAACAGATGATCTGAATCTGCTCAACAATATCTGTATAAAACAAGCACATGCAGATCAGCCCTATTTGCAAGTGATCCAAGTTCTGATATTCTGACTTCAGCCTTCCTAGTTCTTTCTTAGGTAAAACATACTACACAGTAGAAAAGTGATGCAAGACACTGATCTATAAAACAGTAGTTGAAAGTTGATAAGAGTATGTAAAACATTGTACTCCATGCTGAATAACAGAGGTGGTAGGATTTGGGACGGGAACAGCTGCTCCATAGGCTCTGGTGCACACAGCCAGATAGTATTTTAACCTTCACTGTAAACTGTACTTGTTCTATTGTTAACTGAATAATTAGTCTTATATCAGAATAGAAGATGTATTTTCATTGTCAAAACGCTCATTGTTTATACCCTTTAGCAAAAATGGAGATAAGTCAGTGTAAAGAGCAAGTCTGCCTACAAAGGCAAATTGCACCAATGAAACTGAAGTGCTATAATTTTTATAGGGCTGTATGGATAAGGGCAAATAAACTAGATAGAAGTCACTTTCATCTGGTGCAAGATCTCCAATAGAAATAGTTTATACAGGCAGAGCAACTGCAATATAATTAAAAACAATTTCTGGAATTGGGCCAGCCCTCCTAGGTTGTTTCCTTCTATGTGGCAATATGCTACCAATAGATACAGTTTTATACTGATACAGCTCTATTCACACAGGGGAAAGGTGGCTGATATTTTAATTATGCCAGTACAGATAAGGCAGAGAAACGTCTGACAGAAAATGGAGTGTCTCAGATATAGTCCATTTACCTATTGCAAGATAGCAACAGTACTCCCAGCACAAGAAACACTTGAGAGTACTAATTCTTAACTTATAAAAAATCCTTCCTGTGTCATTCCCAGAATATCACCAACCTTTGAAATGCTAATGGAATTACTAGACACAAACCAGACTTTGAATTTCTGCCAGGTTCTGTCAGGAGTTCATCTGACAAAAGTTTTCTCTGTGTCACTCAGGTGTCACTATTCTTTTCATACTGCCTTTTCTTTTAAAATGAACTATTTTTTTTTTTTTAGCAACAATGTTGTGGTAATTTTGAATCTTTGTAAAAACATTGGTAAAAGCAAAGTGTGTGTCTTGGCTTGAAAAATACACACAAAAGCAATTATTCCTCCTCTGCCAGACTACAGTTTTGGAAATTACCTCTGACTTGCCAATGACAATAACAAACAAGCAGTTATCCAGCAAAATCCCTTTAGTTCAGCTGCACAATAGTACTTCCACCCTACCTGTACTTTACTTGGTTGTTTGAAACAGCATCTGCCAATTCCAGCTGTGCTGTTAAAAAAGAACCAAAACTTTTTTTGCTTCTAAATGAACAAAGTTTAGTCATTTATCCAAGTGTTTTTAAGAGGAGAAAACAAATTAAAAAAAAAAAAAGTTTTAACCATTGTGTTGTCCCTGGGACACTATGAATGGTAACTCCCAGAAAACAGAGCTGAGATACTAGAATCACCTGATAAAACAAGAACATATTTTCCTCTTTACTTGTGACTTCTTCACAACAGCTTCCAAAACAGACTCAAGAGAAACATATTGTTTTGTCTCCCTATCTCTGTCTCCCCCTAAAATAAGGCTCTGCTCTCGGGAATCTTTGGACAAAGTGAAATATCTACAGTTGTAACTTACTTATCAAAGGTGAACTGTATGTGCTTCATTAAGAGTAAGAACTGCAACAACCATAACCTAGCACATGCACTGATAGATATATCAGTTATTAAAAAAAAGTAAAATATTTACATTTTATAGCATATATGTTATCATCTTAGGGATGAATCTGTGTTGAAAAGTGAGGTCCTTAAAAGTAGGGAGTTTTGTTTGCTAGTTGATCAACCTCAGTAAGAAGAAAAAAAAATTGAAAATAAAAACCAACACTACAATTCTTGTATAGCATCCTATCATAAATTAACGGGAAGGTCATGCTTATATAGAAAATCTTGTTAAACAAACATGATATCTCTATTTAGAAAAATTATTTCATTGCAAATAGTTAACAGAGCACTTTAAAGACCTGCCAGCATATGCAGTCTATTATATACAGAAATTATCATTTCTCATTACTACGAAATTCTGTTAAAAATTAATCTTAAAATACTTTTACCTTATAGAAAGCATCGTGAAGGATGCAATATTTAAATCCATTCCTTATAAATCAACTTCACTGCTCTTTTTGGTGGTATTCCATAACACACACAACTACCATTCCACAGCATGATAATGAAGTTAATCTTCAAGGCACTACATAGGCTTCATCACTTCTTCTTGATGAGCACATCAGGAATGAGATATCCTCTCTTGGAAGACCCTGGAACTTCCACAGCTGTACTGCAGATACAGCAAAGAATCTCCTCCTTCAAAAATATAACCAATCAGCTCAATATGACAACATTGAAAGAGTGGGATCCAAGAGGAGAGCATTTAAGCTGGGTGTCCATGACCAGGGTAACAAATTCCTGGGTCTGCTCTCAAAAGATTGTCATGATGTTTGGACCCAAAACCAGAGTTGGTTGGCACATTGGTTGGCACGTTGGGTGATATCCAGTAGTTGTTAAACCCTAAGGTAAGATACACATCAGTTCCCACATGAGCCCTCTCTTAGACATTCTTGGAACACAAGTCCCAAGAACAAGTTAAGATACGTCTTTCTGAGAGGGCAGGAAGCTAATTGTGTTCCAAAGAACAGTGGAACAAAAATATTCCATGAAGCTAATATATCAATGGGTTACCCACAGAGAGATGCATAGCTTATGTATTGTTCAGATACTTCGACTTTAAAGTGCTAATGGAACAAACTTACCTACAGTGGTATGAACTGTCTCTTAAAATGCATCATTTCTCTAAGATTGAATGTGTGTGTGCTACGTGATTTTTTTTTTTTTTAATTATAAAGACCCTTTAGTAACTGTTGCTCAGATTTTCTATAACTTTACGAATTCAAGAGGTACAGGAATTTGCCCCCAGTTGTTTAGTATATCCTGTAGCAAGAATTACAGGGATTTCTCATTTCTATAGGGAAAAAAAAAACCCAAACCTCCTATTCTTCACCACTTAGGAACACACAACTTATTACAAGCATGTGATACTCCTTCTACTTGCTTAAATGAATTAGGAAGCTACTGTAAAACCACTTGTATTTTAATAGGGTTTTTTAAGCAATTGCTTGGCAGGAATAGGTGCTTTCTTTCTTCAAGCAGATGATCTATTTCAGATGCAGCTGTTTCTCTCACATTCTACATTGCCTATAGAACCAAACACAGAAACCCCTAAATATATCTCATTGATGTTAACAGTCCATTGAAGTTAAATATCTAAAAAGCTAATATACGTATTTCTTTGACTTCTTGTAATCTTTTATCTTAAAATATTCTCAATTTTTATTCTTGATCTTGATCTCAAAATACTGATCTTTTTTTATTATCTTTCTGGTTTTGAAGGTGGCAAGGAAGTAAGTCTTTAGTTGAAATTGAGTAAATCTTAAAAACAAATACCCAAATCTGTAACGTTTTCTCTTTGAAACACTACGACAGAAGAATTTCTTTTTTTTGTCTTTTAACAAGGATAATTTATTGCTTTTTTCTAACAATTACACTACTATTTTCCACTTTTTCCTCCTCATCCCCCCAAAAAAGCAGAGCAAAAGAGGACAATGGGTGATAAACTAGGACAAGTTACTGGAGATGGCCATAACACTTCCTGCTGCCATTGCACACAGTTCCTCCCCAAGTTTCCTGCCTCCAGTACAGAGGGAGCAGTACCTGCTACACCACTGTACTTTCCAAGAACAGAAATGAAGTACAGCAGCACCAGTTCTGGGTGACTTTAAGGCTCTCTGTTACAAACTATACTGAGCTGTTACAACACAAACAACTGAGCTATGCTGTCCTCGGAGAAAGCGGGGAACAGCTAAAGGAAACAAACCAAGTTAATCCCCTGATCTGAACAGAGCCCCTGTCACTTACTCTAATATGGAAGCTCTTAGTTCTAAATTATACATTACCAAAAGACATCTGTCTTTGTAAAATGGAAACCACAGTAGTTGGACCAGCTACACACAGGTACGTGTTGGAAAATGGGATTTGAATTAGCCATTCATGTTCTCTGCCAATACAGAAGTCCTCTTTAGAAACAGCACTGCTGAAACATTAGATAATTACATAAGGCTCAAACTGCAACTAACGAATTCTCTCACAAATATAGACATGTCTATTTTAAATTAAATGTTAAGTGGGAAATATTTATAGTTTAAGTTGCACACTTTGCTACTTAATTATCATAATTTTAAAAAGAAGACACCTTTAATTTCCTCCTCCAAAGTTATTTACCTGATCTGCAGCTTGGGAGTCCCCAGTAGTCAGTTCTGAGATTCTCATCCCACTGAATGTCAAGGACCTAGCATTTCAAGGATGGGATTTCAACATCAGTTATTGACAACTTAACTTTGTCTCACCAAAGATAAACCACCCTTTATTCCCACTCAGGTCAGCTCATTGATTTCACAGAAAACACATTTAGAAAGCAGAGCTGAATGCTTTCAGAAATTCCACCCATGAGATAAAAAGGAAAAAAACCGAACCAGCAAACAGGAACTAATATAAAATGCTTGAGATTTCTTGATGCATGATCAATCAAGTACTTTTGTATATTTGTGTTCAAAGCAACAAGTAACTGAAATTACTGCTAATTGCTTGCTGAAATGATATAATCTCAAATACCTTACCTTCTTACTCTTCATGTATGGGACTCTGTTCTTTGACAAAACCCTAATTTTATCCTTGTACCAGAGGTTGTGCTAGGAAAATAACAGTTCTGTTGAAAGAGTCTGAAAAAAAAAAATACACTTGCTGCTCTCAATATTCATATTATAGACACCATGAGCATTATTATGAATAATAATGAACTTGGTTTCTGTTTTACTCTTGTCCTACTTTGGGTTCAATGGAACTGCATTCCATTAAAGTTTGACTTCATGTGCAGCCAGAATAGATTCTCACCAACAAGAAAACTTAAGCTTAAGGATAAATGTTGTTCTTCAACTACATTAAAAATAAATTTGGATACACCGCAGCCCTCAGTTTTTATAATTCTGTAGCATTAAAAAAAAAAATTAACATTCTATTTGGTGAACACTATTCATAGCACTCATACTGCAAAATAGGATCAGAAAATATAAGCACAATCTCTAGAATTAATTCTGGAGAAGATTTTTAAAAGATTTTATTAACATACATTTCAATTTTTAGAAGTTCACTGAAGCAACAGCCTGCTTTTCACTACTGCTGATCCTGTTTGGAGTACACTAACAGTTCAAAAGCTTTTCTTAACTAGTTTCTGACTTCTAATTATCCATTACATTTATAAAGCATTTATTTAAAACAGCATCTTCATGTTTCCTACAAGTGTGAGTGGACTAAACTAAAGGCTTGCACCTAAAAAAAGTGATGCTCTTTCTGTGTCAACAAAGTTCTCAGCATCAGTACTCTGCCAGGAAGGCACTGATAAGTCAAATGTGCATGAAAACATGCAGAACAGAAGCCTCTGTCTACAGACCCAAAAGATACCACAGTAATATATTTAAGAAACTGAGTGCATTTAGTTCTGTAGGATTTTTAGCAAGGCAAATTACATTTTTAAGGCTTCTCAGACCATCTATGCATCTATAAAGATGAAAGCAATCCAGTAGTTTAACTAGCAATTTGTCTAACAAAGTAGACAGGTATCATTAAAAGTCTTGATTTGTGTACCACTGAAAAGGCTGACAAACTGTACTCTGCCTGATAAGAAGCATTTGGCTGTTTTGGAATTTTTTTCCAAATTATCTTTATTTGGCTGCTGGTTGGAACACCAAAACCATTGCCAGTTAGAGAATCCCTGCAGTTTGCAATGAGAACACAAGAAATTCAAGTACCTGTTTAAATATTTACAATTATTTTATTAATCTATTGCTAATAATTTTTACTCAATGTATATTGCATACTGTTCCCATACAGAAAATTACTAGAAACCAACTCATGCTGTGAAGTCATTATTAAGTTCTAAAAATAATTGGATGTCTTGAAAAAAAATAAACACTAAACCATTCGTCTAAAATTAAATCCTGGTCAAGTGTTACAATGCCAAGATTTAAGGACACAACTTAGAAAAAAATAAAATAAAAATAAATTCAAAAAACAATCCAAAGCTGATTTTTTTTAAGTAGACAATTTTCCAAGTTGTGAAAGCCTAACTGTGACTTTCTTTTTACTTCCTCTGAATGACTTGAGACTTAGTAACTAACACTTTGATCCAAAACAACATTTCTGGCTTAGCAAAATATTGAATTTGTATAATAAACACATACAAAAATTCTGAAAAAGCATGCAGCAAGAGGGAATTGTGTCATTAAGATCATAACCTCCATCAATAGCTACTCCAGATATAATAAATGGTGCTAGAATTATCTTCCAGACTATTTCCCTCCACTCATCTTGTAAGTATGCATGCTCCTACATGTGTCTTTTAATTTCAACAGCTTTCATATGCCAAATGACCAACACAAAGGCTCTGGCAGGACACAGCATATATGCTGATTTAAATTAAATGCCAGCATACCAAACCCAAGTAAGTATAATTTAAGAAAACCTACCTGGACTTGAAAAAGCACCCTTGAGTTGCATCAGTGCTAATTCCCAAATGAAGACTCTTCCTTACAAATATGCAAGCTTTCTTCAGATCATTATTCTGTGGCACAGGCTCCTCCAAATGGCAGAATGAATGTATTGCCATCACTGAAAATTTACAGATCATCTGAAGCAATTGAAGTGGAAGCAAGAAATACAGCGACATTATTTTGTGCAAAGTTACCAAAAATACTTAGTTTTCAAGAACTTATTACTTAACAATAGCATTTAAAACACATAAAGGATATGTATATGCAGTGATTGAAAATGTATAAATGAATTCATTAAACCAGATGGACAGCTCATCTGAGCAGAGATGCCCAGATAAAGAACTTCCATTTAATGCTACTTCAGAGCACCATTTCAATACATTTTAGGGATGTTTCTTATACATTACAGATTTCTTCTCTTCAAAGAAGCTTTCACCTGGGTATCTATAATGATACATGGTTTTTTGCAGAACATTTGCTTGTAATATAGAATTATCTTCAAGTAGTTCAAGTTACTCATTCCAGCATGAATTATTTTGTAGCTAAAACCACCAAATGTCATCTACCACCACTGTGCTAATACAGACAGCTTTAGAATTCTGCCTTCAAGTTTTGCACAACTTTCTCAGATTTTACAGAATACATGCAGTATTTCAGTTGAGATGCTTACTTGAGGGCCAGATGAGTCACAGATTCTAGACACATAATCTGATGAGCATCTACACTGGTAAAATACCAGTTCAAATAGAGAGGACTCTCCTGCTGCTTTTCTCATCCTTGTATCATGATCCCATCTCCTGGTGGAGCCACCCACTAGACCAGAGTGAGGAACTAGCTTGGGTTAGAAATTGCTGCTTGCCACAGACTCCTCTTGAATCAATTTTATGATTCAAGTTGCTGCATGATGGCACAAAGCACTGTGCTACTACAACAGGAAGGAGAGTGACGGAACAAGACCACACAACTAATTGCAGCTACAAACATCAGCACTTAAGAAACTGCTGTTGTCACCTGAGTGTAAATCACAGACAGCTCTGCCACTGAAAGCAGTGTACCATACTATTGGACTGCTTTAACTTTCAGTTCCACCTCTGTATCACCATTCATCATCCCCACAATGGCATCAAAAATGATGACTTGTAGAGCTTCACCAAAATTGCCTGGGGCACAATTTCCTGCCAAAGGCCATACACCTCAAGTTTAAGGTGGGATGAACTACATAGGGTGTGTGAATGTATCAATATGTGTGTCCATCCCTCTCTTGTCTACTAACAACAGAAGCAACTTAGTCACTGTTTGGACTCCTAAACACAGAAGAGATTAATGCAGTTTAACATGTCTGCTTAGGTTAGGCCTGGCCTTTTCTAACTTTCAAATCCACTACCTGATTTGAAACCTTATCAAAGAGGAAAACTGAAAAGTCATTTACAGTTTAATAAAAATTCAGAGATTTCAGAAATGCAAGTACTGGGCAGGTAGGTATAGAAGACCAACCCACAAACTGACCAAACTGAAGTACAGACTGCAGCCTATGCCTGTATTATTAGGGAACAAACACATAAGCAAGAGACACACTACGAGTACCCCAGCTGCAGCTGGTATTTTTCATTACCTCTAAGATACAACTGCACAGAAAGCTGCTGTAACTTGTGCTCACAGAACTACTTGACTATCCATGCAGAATTCAAATCTACTTAAGTGGCATTAAAATAAGAGTCCTTGGTCTGCAAATTCCAGCTCTGCTCCTTGTGTTCAGTTTAAAAGTACAGTATGTACAACACTTGACAGCTTCCGGTCTTCTGGCACAGCATCTCATCCTAACGAGATGCATTCTTCTTAGCAGATCAGCCACTTCATCCTTTAGAACCACTAAATGAATGAATAGCATCAAGTCCTTGTGACTTAGGAGCCTTTAGCACTTTATTCTAGCATTCAGTCTTTTGCTTCTCTAATCCCATAATCAGATAACATCCAATCAACATTATTGGAAAAGAATAAAATGCCCGCAACATCCTTGTCGTGAAGAGCAGCATAAAGAAATAACTTCACTCCTTCCTAGCACCTCTTATTCCTTTTAATTGTTTTCCACACTCCCTAAATGCCTGAGAGACGTGCCAGGTCCTTAACACATTACCTGTGGTGTTACCATACACCCTGTATTTTTAAATAAAAGCACACAACCAAGTGTTTCCCTGAAATACACTGCTACCAATAAGACATGACAACACTATAGCTTGTTACTGAGATTAATTCAAATATTGGGAGGGTTAAAATGTTACATTAAAACATTTCTATTTGCATGCATGTGAAAGTCATTGGCCTTTTACAGGCAGAAGTTTGGAGATTTCCTCTCTTACCACCAGGTTCTTGCTTAAAAGTAAGTAATTAATACCAAATTAGAACAGTTACAGAAGTGTCAATGGGTACAAATTTTATCCAAACACAGGAAGAAAATCCATGATTCCCTGCACATGAGAAGGATTACTGTTTATTGAACTCAACCAGCTGTGTCTAAACATCTACATATATTCAGACGCTACACAGTATATTCTAACACTGGAGGGGTTGTTGGGGTGGCAGCGGGTTTGGGAGTTTTTTTAAAATACAAGAATGCCCTCTCACATTCTGAATCCTTGCTTTGGAAAGTTTTCAGGGCCTCAAGCCTTTCTTAGGCTGCTAACCTGCACAGATGCCTTTGTTACCATAGTCTCAGTAGTGGTGGTTCCTGAATTAGGCAGAGTAAGCTTAAACCCATTCACACACCTCAGCTGCACATAAAGGATCATATTTTCAGGCACTCTGCTCTGGACTAATTCTAGAACAAGTCCGCTGTATGCTAGGAGAGAACTCCTATACAACAAATTCAACCCGACATAAATGTACACAAAGAATTTGAAGCAGTACACAAAAAAAGGCATTGGTGTATTTCTCTTCCTGTTTTAAATCTCCAACTTAGGTCAAATTTGCAATTCCATGCTACAACATGATGTAATTAAGTAAAATAATGGCAGTGACTTACTAGAGTTTAGCTTATCCAACTAATGGATTTTTTTCATAAATGAAGTATCTATTTGCATAATACAAGTGTGATAAATCAAAAAATCATTCTAGTTGGAACAGGCCTCAGAGGTCATCTAGTTCAATCTCTGCTCAAAGCAGCTATAATATGTGAATACTCATTAATGATACAAGTTGTACTCTTAACCTTGCAGACAAGTAATCGCATGTAATCCTTAATCAAATGCACTCAACTGCCTTTGATAGGATTACTTATCTGCAGAAGGGTTTGTGGGACCAGTCACTTGCCACACAGTATTTCCAAGCATGGAACATTACAGCACTTCCCAGCTGTACTTATGTTGTTATGAGAGTAGTTTTCCCAGAGGACCTGCTGCAGAGGGGTAGATTTTGATAGATGACAAAAGGATGGAGTGAAGCAGGGAGTGACGAACCCCTAAGCCAGGCAGTAGCACAGGGCTGGGTCCTGGTTTCAGGCAGTTCACAGGCTGACGAATGTAGGATACAGGTCCTGCTCTGGTAATACCTATGAACCTAAAAAATACATATAAAGAGAAATTAACACCACAGGCACCAACAGTCCTCTAGATATCAATGTCAGTGACCAAACTTCAGCAGAGTAAGTTTGGGAACCTCTGCTTTAGCACTGCTGTTTTGTTTTGTTCCTCCAGTTTTATTGCGATAAGGAGCTCCATCATTTTGGATTTGTGTTTAAATTTACACCTTCATTTTATGCATGAAATGTGGTACAGTATTGCTAATTACAACCAAAAAAAATTAAAAACCTTCACTGAAACAATCCACAAGTAATAATAAAAAAAGTTGAAATGTTTTACAAAACCATGATTACCCAATGACACAAGCTGAACTACAAAATAAATTTGCTTTATATTAGTTCAGTAATATCCTCTGTTCTGGAGCATGAAATACAGTAACAGTTTATCTGTGCTGTGTGGCAATACGTGAACTCTGCCAAACAAACTAAATAAAGAAAAGCTCATCTTCTAAATAATGATTTCATTTGAACATTTAATACCTGCTATTGTAAGTAACTTCAAATATTAATACTGTGGACACTACTGTAAACAATACAGGCACTATTTAAGTGGTAACAACAGCAACAAGAAATAAATAACAGGAAAAAGAGAAATTTACTTTAGCACTTTTGTTGATCTTGGTCTTAGGACCATCGAAAAGGCATTTTAAAACACTGGGTTCTGGGGTATTTTTAAATACACTGAAAACCTTTTAAATTCTACAGTTCCAGACATTATTTACATGCCTTCTCCAAGCATTCATTAGTAGCCACTGCTGTTTGCTACGCTGCATAGAAGGCCTGTCCCTGTTTGACCTCATTCATTTAAAGTACAGGATACTCCAACAATTTTCATTTACATATCCACAAAAAGAGTTAAAATTGCCACCAGTGTTTAAGTGGCAGAAGTTAGGTCACAGATTCTCAAACTGACAGAGCATCTTCACCAGCAAATTTCTACCTTAGATATCTTTATTTTACACTTGCATTAAGAAACTTCAATGATTTTTTCTGAATAATAAAGGTAATTGATTCTACTAAATATTTAAATCCCCTTTTAACAATAAATTATATTGCTTTTGTGTTTTAGAAAGAAAAATTTTACTTTAGAATAGTTGTTTGCAACACAACTAACTGCATTTCCATGTTTGCAACCTTTTGTAGGAATGTAGGACAACCTTTTGTAGGAGTGTTGGCATTCTGGTTGAGAAAGGAAGGTCAATACCTGACTGCCAAGCAACAAATCCCTGTCTGAGGGAAGAGAGAATAAGTTGCAAGGAGATGTTCCGTGGTATGTTGCCAACACAGGTATGCCCACACCTTGCTAGTGCTGCTGCCATGTAAAAAGCAGATGATTGGTTTTGAGTTTTGGCCAAGGTGCAAAATTACTTTACTGAAAACTTTTAACTAGAAAACAAGCAACCAAAAAAAAAAAAAAAAAGAAAGGAG
>VZRX01000017.1:42823-60323 GCA_013398075.1 Notiomystis cincta
CCGGTCCCTTCGGTGCGGCCGGGGCGGAGAGCGGGGGGTGTCGCGGGTCCCGAAATGCCGACTGAGTATTTCATGTCAGTAGCAGCGCGGGGAAGGGTGCGGGCCCCCCGCGCCTCGCCCGTCAGAGATGCGCCCGGGAGGCAGCGCGTGTGTGTTGGCACACATCCGCCCCTGGCACTGTTCTCTGGTGTTCAGCGATTAACTCTGTGAACGCTTCTTTCTTCTGCAGTCTTTCCGTAGCGCGTGGATCACGCTGGATGTGGAATAAGAACTCAGGAGGCAGTTTAACCATAGGTTTATCTGAAAAAGCCGGGCACGTTTCGGTGTGGGAGGGAGGGAGGGAAGGCAAACAGCCCCGCACTGGCCGGCGCTGCCCTGCCGGCTGGTTAGGTGGCATCCACCCCCTGTGCCTCTCATTTCCACTGCCTTGGGACACAGATCGCCTGCCTTCCTGAATCTTGCACCTCTTAGCTGCAGCTGTAATAAACTGCCCTAGTTTAGGCTGTGTTTCTCCCACACTCGCATTTTTGTTTCCGAAGGACTGAATGATTTGTCAGCAAAAGATGGTCCCCATCCCTTGTCATACACCCATAAAAGCATTTAATACATGGAGGTCTCGGAGGAGTCTGACTGTAGAAGAAACTGTTAGAACAGTGGAGATGTTGCACGCTGGTTCGTTTTGCACTGTCATCAGCTTTATCTTTATTTGCTTAGTCTGTGTTGGGCTATTTTCAGGAAAGGAATTTGTGTTTGCTCCCACACCATGGAGGTTTGCAGTTCTGCCCAGTACTTAGGGGCTGTGCTGGAGAGAGAGTTGCTTTCTGACAGGAAAGATGTTACTGTTGCATGTAACGAAATAGATTTTGAGGCCAAAGCTGTCAGTTTTCGAGGGAGGCACTGTGATTTGAATATCTGTAGTTATGACCTCAGATAAAGAAAAAACTTAATACTCTGATTTCTTCATGTTTAAAAAATGGAAAGGTAACTATCTTTTTTTCTTCACATTTGTTTCTTTTAATCTTTTCCATATTCCCTTGATGAAGGAAACAAGACTTTTAAGGTGATTTACAAAAAGGTTATTTTTAAATGTCCTTTTAGCCTTTAAACAAGGAGATGTTCCCTTCACTGTAGTGTAATCACTGTTGTTGCCTGCTTTTTGCAGTTTGTAACTGATTCTAATTCATAAGGTATCATTTCACAAGGTACAGCTGTTATCAAGAAGGCCCAGGTCCCTTTTACCATAGAACTGTGCAATGCTTTGGGCTGGAAGGGACCTTTGAAGATCATTTAGTTCCAACCCTCCTGCTGTGGGCAGGGACACCTTCTACTAGATGATGTTCTTCTAAGCTCTGTCCAACCTGACCTTGAACATCTCCAGTGATGAGAGATCCACAGCTTCCTTGAGCAACCTCTCCCAGTGTCTCACCATCCTGATTGTGAAGAATTTCTTCCTTGCATCCAATCTAAATCTGCCCTCTTTCAATTTAAAACCACTGCACATTGTACCGTCACTACAGATCCTGGTAAAAGGTCTCTATCTCTTCCTTATAAGCCATTTTTAAGTACTGAAAGGCTGCAGTAAGGTCTCCTCAGAGCCTGCTTTTCTCCAGGCTGAACAATCCCAGCTCTCACAGTCTTTCTTCAGAGGAGAGGTGCTGTGGACTTGCTCCAGCAGATCCACATCATTACTCAGTTCCCAGCACTTCAGGTGGAGTCTCACCAGGGCAGACTGTGGGGGACAAAATCCAGATCCCTCGGTCTGTCTCATTGCTGAAGATATTAAACAGTACTGGCCCCAATACGAGCTCTTGAGGGGCACCACTCATTACTGATTTGTGCTTGGTACATTGAGCTGCAGCTTTTTGGTGTGACCATCCAGCCAGTTCCTTAGCCATTTAACAGTTCTATTTCAAGCCCATGTCTCTAATCCTTCATCTTTTCCTTATTTTCTCTCTTCTGCCCTCCTAGATCGTTAAAGGCAAATTTAACTCTCTGGAATAGCAGAAAAACTTGTGCTTTACTAAGTTTTCTGCTGTTTTGTGAGTTCCTTTAGGTCATGAAAAGTCTGATGAGGGCTTGAGCTGTCAGGGAAAGTGGGGGTAAGGGAAATAAAAGAGAAAAGAGATGCCTCTGTTCTGCAGCAGCAAGTCGTTAGATCAACTCACCTACTCAAGGGAGCGTAGCCACAGCATAGTGATAATTAAGTCCCATCCATAGCATATTTGGCATTACATTTTTCAGTATTCAGACTTAAAGAAGGCAAGTAGCATTAATTGTTTAGAACATGCATTCCTGTTTACCTTCCCATCTGTAATGCAGTTATTGCACGTGTCTTACAATGTGTTGTTGCAGTACTTGATGAAGCAATCTTTTACTTGGCTGTTTTTCTTGGCAGTGGTGATCTGATGCCCAATGTTGTACACTGTGCAAAGAAAGATCAGCAATAACCTCCTGTAGTTTTAGAAACTTTGAAGAGTGCAGGCAGACCTCTTGGTACCACTCTTCATATCTACCACTGGCAGACTCATTTTATTTGCTCGTCGTGTTTGTCTTTGAACTAAAAGGATAATTTTTTAAAAAATATTACTATATTCATAAGAGCAGTAAACGTATTTCAGTACTGTGGTACTACTGGCTGAGTGATTATAGCTGGGGGAGGTATTGTACATCTCAGAACATTTTATACATCTCAGTATTTAAGCTTTTAAAAGAACAGCAGAAGTAACAGAAACTGAACACAACCAGAAAAAAACAACTTGCTTTCCATTTGGGAGAGCTGACAGGGTAAACAGGGGTCTTGCAAAGAAATAAATATGCTTTATAAAACCAAGTGACGTGCTTAAAAAGGAATAACCTGCAGGTTCTCAGTGTTACTAACCCTTTGAGTGTGTGTTGAATTTTTGTGGTGAGAAATTTCTCAGGAGTTTCTGTCATGTGATCTGTTTTTTATTTACTCTGGAGTGCTGAGACTGCTTCAGGCCAAGGAATTGACTAAAAGTCCCTTGAAAAATAAAGTTATGTATTTTAGTATGATATATTCTATGATAAAGGCTGTTATCTGTACAACTTGTAATTGTATAAAACAAGTCAACTTCCTGGCTAGACTAAATATATGATAACAGAGTTGAGTGGCAGTGTGATAGTGCTGCTGTCGCTGCTTGAAAAGTCAGGGTGCTTGTATTTCCTTTGTACTCCAACAAGCTTGTATGTCTTGAGGTAATTCATTAATTCTCACCAAGCATAAGCCCTGGACCGTGCTGTTTCTTGTGCACCCTACAATGTTACTTCTAAAGCTAAACGTCCTCTAAGGCACATGGATCGATAGTTTCATGTTCTTGCCTTCTATTACAACCATGATTTTCATCAGTCAGGGAATATTGTCTCTACATGCTGCAGCCTGACAATTCTGAAAAGTGCTGCTGGACACACTGAAAGTGTCAATAGGACATCATCTCATTTTGACCCACTCTTAATTTGCCATTGGGGTCTTATTTGAAATGAATGGTGGTGTTTTTCTACTGTGCTTTTTTAATTCGTGCTCTGTTGGTTTTTAGCATTCCATGCAGTTCTGTAGGGTCTCTCCTTGCCAAATATTATAAGTAGGTTTAGGTTGAGCTAGTATTTACACTGGTCCCAAGGATGCCTGGAGAAATTTTTTTTAAAGAGTTGTTGCTGTACTGTATAAAAGGGTTGGAAGGACATCGTGGTGTGGGAGAGAATGTTTTTCAGTGAAGTAATGAGAAGGGAACAGCTGTGGCTGAAGGAAAGATCCTGCATTGATGACTTTGCAATTCAACTTAGCTTCCTCATGCATCTTGAAGAGATATATATTTATTCTAGTTTTGGAGCAGGATTGGGTCCCTGTAGTTCTTAATTTAAAATTTTGAGTTCACAGTCTGCACGAGAACAAAAAAAAAATATTTTCAGTTTAGGAAATACTCTTCTGAATTAATTTCCACACATTATGCAAGCTGCATTGTTGTTGGTATTTTTTTTCCCCAGACTTCAGTCTAATTTTTCTTTAATCGTTTTATTCACTTCTTATTTTTCAGGAGTCTTTGAAAAATCCTTAGTGGTCATGACATTGTTACAAGTGACATAAATTAGCCAGTGGCTCAGAATGATGGATACCCAGAAGACTACAAATGGTTTGCAAGTGATTGGAGAAGGGACTGGTATAGGGAAATCGACACTCCACATGGTGGGGTATTTGGGAAAAGTCAGTTTAAACTTGTTTTACATATGTGCAAAGTTCATATTTTTCTCTGTTTTGAGAGATTTTTAATTGGTCTTAATTTTACAAAAAAAAAAACTCTCAAAATTATTTTCCACGGAAATCTATAACAATGGCGAAAGATTATCCTAAGTAAATATGTGCCTATGATTTTTTTACTGGCACTATTTTTACAGCTCTTTGCATTCCTATGAAAATTGATTTGTCTTTCAAAGATCTGAGCTTGTGTTCCCTGACAATAAGGGTCCTTGGTTTAGTTCAAGTAAAATAAAATGTGCATAACTGTGTTGTTAAAGACACCTTATTTTAATATTTAAATAAAAATATAAATTTATTTAAAACATGCCACCATACACATATATTAAAAACAATAAAAAAGAAACCAATGTAGTTTGCTTTTTTATATTGTATTGTATTATATCTAGAAGTTGCACAATGATTTTGTATCTTGATATGTATGTCTTACCTTGGGATAATGTATGAAATACATAAATTTATGCTGCTTTATCTTTCTTGGTTTGTTTTTATTTTAGAATTGTAATCCTGTGGAAACAACTGCACATGAGTATTGTCCAGTCTGCAAAGAGAAGGGTCAGATCCAAGGTTTACGGACTTACCGCCTTAATTTTAAAGAGTCCATTTTCCTTTGTGAAAATCCTCAGGTATTACACTAATAAAGAGTTTTATTTGGCCATGCAGAGGCCTTTACTTTCAGCAGTTACATCCCTCTAAGTCCATGGTTTTGTTGATGGTAAGCAGAGTGTTGAAACAGGACCCCTCTGAGTCTGTATGCTGCAGGATATTTGCTTGCATGTAGGGAAAACCAGAACTAACCTGTGTATATGCAGTGTTTAGGCATAGGTAGCTACCCTAAAGGATTACAAGGAGTAAATTAAAATGAAATAAAGGAGAGTTCTTCTTATGTAACAAAGGACCACAAAATTTTTGTACAAGTCAGAGTAGAAGGTGAATATGTAATGATCCATGATTTTGCTGCTTTTCCTTTCACTGCTCCGAGTATGTGAGGAGACTGTAGCAATTCCAAACAGACTGGTGCCCTTAAATTAGTAGAAACTAAACTAGATACAGGTCTTAGAGTTGTTTTTCCCATTCTTTCCTGCTTTTAACTAATTATAATATAGTTCTGGAGATTGGTAATAGGGATTTGTCTATATTCTGGTTGCTGCTTGGTCATTGAATTAGCATGAAAGATTCCCTGCCAGTTTGGGCACCAGTTAGTCTCTCAGGCACGAGATAATAAAGTCAAATCTGTACCCTAAAGGAGTGGGTTTAGCAGTATAAGACAAGAGGACTCTCCTTAGCAAAACTGGGTTGTTTGCAGAGGTTGAAAGAATTTACTGGAAAAGTAGTGTTGAAGTATCACTACTGATATATTTATTTCACGGTTGCTTAAAAGATAGCAGTAGGATAACACACTCTTCTTGTCATACCTGTGTTGAATATATGTATTGATTTAATTAAAATATCACTTTCCAGAAGTCCCTAAGGCCAAGTTGGATGGGAGTCTAAGCAATCTGGTCTAGTGGAAGGTGTCCCTGCTCATGGCAGGGGTTTGGAACTGGATGGTCTGTAAGGTCCTTTCCAAACCGAGGCATTTTATGATTCTATGATTCAACTCCATTTTAAAAGTATGTTTTATACTTTCTTTAGCTCTTCTTCACCTGAAATTGCTTTGTACATTTCACTGTAACCTTCTTTCTTTCCTTTAGTGTATCTACCCACTTGGTTATAAACCATTAAGCAGCATAATTACTTCCAGTGGTTCAGAAAATCATCGAGTTCCGTCTACTCACAAGAAAAGGAAATTGGGTGATACTGGTGACTTTTCTGCTGTTAAATCAGATCCAAAAAAAGCGAGAACTGACAATGTGCTCAATGTTGAGCCCACCATTAACGCAGACTCTGTTGTGAAATGCTACCAGAATAGTTCATGTGTTCCCAAGGCAAGCCTACATGGTGTATTACAAAATGACTTGCAAAACCTTGGCAACCATGTGGGGTCCTGCATGCAGAAGGTGGATTTTGGAACAACCACCAAGACCAACAACTACCAAGAAAATCCACCGAAGACTTCTCATCCCAAAACGCAACTCTTGCCAAATTCTGAGCTTTTATCAACAGCACCTGAAATTTCACTCAAAGAGGATAAAGGTTCCTCTAATAACAGAGATTTGTGTCTTCAGTGGAGAAACATACATAATCTTTGTTGGTTAGACTGTATTTTGTCAGCACTGGTACACTCAGAAACATTAAAATTTGCTCTAGCAGAAGAATATAATGATGGAAAATGTTTAGTCCAGAAACTCTTAACAAAGTATAATCAAGCATCTGTTCTTCTGAATACCTGTAAAAGGAGTAAAGTAAAAGGTGAGTAAATTTAGCTGCTGTTTTCTCATAGTCAGACTGATCTGCTACTAGTATGTGGAATTTAGTACAGCACACTTATATATGCCTCTGCTGTATTTCAAGATCACAAAAGATGCACCTACTACCATGAATTTGCAGAACAGTGTGCTTTATT
This sequence comes from Notiomystis cincta, assembly GCA_013398075.1. Classification (NCBI taxonomy): domain Eukaryota; kingdom Metazoa; phylum Chordata; class Aves; order Passeriformes; family Notiomystidae; genus Notiomystis; species Notiomystis cincta. The sequence goes on from VZRX01000017.1 coordinate 49,600, forward strand.
TAGCAAAATCCTGTTAATGTCTGCAATTGTTTTTCTTGGGACAAACATGCTCTCTTTCAAGGCATCAGACACCAAGCATCGCTTAAATTTTTTTGGTCAAATCCAACATAAAGATATTATGAATTATTTATGTAATTCACCCTTACTTTGTTTCCTTCTTCTTTGTTGGTTAACATGTTAGGATATTGTTCTAATCTTGATCTTCAAAACAATTTCTGTTGTGGCTTATATCCTTGTGTAAATGAGCAGTTGCCTTCTCACACCAAAAATAGTGAAGGTGGGAACATAAGTTCTTTTCTGGCTCCAGCTGTGCTCTTTGAAGGAAGGCTTCCCCTGAGGTTTGCAAGCTCTGCTGTAGATGACAGTGCTTCCTAACCTGTTTTAGTCAGAAGTAGTCAAACACATAACCTGGATCATATGGTCTGTAAAGGGTTAGTGAGTACTCATATTAACAGGTCAGCTCAGCTTAACACGTTGGAGGACTGTAACTGAGGAGGATGTGTCCTGTGTTCTACTGGTGTGGCCTTTAGTCATTTTCTGTTCTGCAGATTCTGCTTAAGACTTTTAAACTAAGATCATGGGGGTTTTATTTCTTTTGAACTGGACCATTGGTGTCCCAAGTCTAAACTTCTTAGACATCATTTGTTACAGAAGTAATAAACCTCTCTGGTTAGCCAGTACCTCTCATGAATTTCAGTGGACATTCTGTTGGACTGTGTGTGTTTGAATATATAAACCACAGTCATAGAACAGCCCTAGGTAACTTGAAGAATGTTGTATTTTTCCTGTGAAACAGATTGTGTATCAAAAGTGGTTTTATCCGTGTTACAGAGTGGGGAGAAAACCCCAAAATATTCTGAATTAGTTCATGTACTGTGCTTGCCAGGAAGTCAGGCTGCTTGAGTTTAGATGTTTAGCTGTTACTGGGAAGCCCTCTGCCCTCCCAGAACCTGTCTGAGATGTTTTTCTTTGCTGGGCTGTTTGCAAAGGAGCTCTGATGTGCAGGAACCCCTAAATGGAGATGTTTAGTGTTGGAACACAGGTGTTTGAGAGAACTCAAGCCTTTACATTTCAATTGCTGCAAAAGAAATTGGTTTATTTGGGTAACAGTGGAGAGGGGATTGGATGAAGAGTATTGTTGTGGAGAATAGGTCTAGAATGTATTCTGCTCTTCTGTGTAATTTTGCAGGGTCTTTTGCATACAGCTGTTTTTAAAAACAATCAAAAGCAATATAGCTGCAAGAAACTTCTTTTTATACACAGAGTTTAAAAGTTATAAACAATTTCAACAGCAAATCTAAGTATTTCCTTTAACTTCTGCAGGTTATGATCATGATTGTGGAGTAGAAATTATGTTCTTGCTTGTGCTTAAATAATGTGCTTGTGTTGAAACAACATAACTTGCAGAATGAAAATACATACTAAGATATACATAAAGTAAAAAATATTTTTCAATTAAAAATTATTTTTATTATTTTAAAGACTCACTTAGGAAATTGGTATTTAATCTGAAACAATAAATTTAAACGTTTTATTATTAAAATTGTATAATCTTAGAAAGCATGTGAGGAAATTTTTGTGCTTTTGATCTTAATGTATAAGTTTTAAAGTTTTGTTGTAATCTCTGAATCTTCAGGATTTGTAATGTGTGGTCAGACTATCCTTAAAAACTGTTACCATGTAGCTGTTGGTGCAGGCTCTTTGTCATAATTTAAGTCAGATCAAGTAGTTTTTAGTAGGCAGGCTGCAGTAAAATGTGAGTAACTTCTGTAAATTCTTCTCTAATTTTCAAATCAGTTAATACCATGAATTGGCTGTTCTGCCAACAAGTCTTAGGCAAGTATGGATCAAAATGAAAGGCAATGGTTTGTAGAGAGGGAGTGCATGTAGGGTACATATGTGTGTGAAAAGGTGTGGGGCTGTTACACAGGAACACATGAAGACATGTATTTTTTTCTTTAGATGTTCTTCCAAAAGCAGAATCTCAGCTCAATGAAATCAGAAACGTAATCTTTACAGAACTTCAGCCTCAGCTGACATGTGAATTGGGTAAGTAATTAGTGCAGCATCTCAGTAATTACTTTCAGGAAACACTAGATGTAAAGCCTTTTATGTCATACATAAAAGTATGTGGGTATGTGTGCATACAAGAAGGTTTGGAAATACATTTGTTTCTATTGGTGACTTGCACATACTTTACAGTATGATCAGCTGGTTTGTCCTTTGCCCAGTTTGACTTTTTAGAGAGCAGATAATCTTTGTAATTATGCTGTAGTCATGAAATTGTCACTGATAACAACCTAATAACATCGATCAATCCCTTTGGTGTGAGAATTAAAAACAGAGCTTTGAAATAATAACTGAAATTTAAATCATAATAATAAGCTTATCTTCTTCCTCTTTGAGGTACTGAAAGATGATTTCAGATATTTAGTGACCATTCTTTTCTGCCCCATCTTTGAAGGTAATATGGAGAATCCAGTGTTTGCACTTCAGCTACTCTTACAGCTGGATCAGCAGGCTGAGAAACTGTTCTTGCATTCGTTTTCATGGAAGTTTGAATGTGTACGTTGTGGCCACAGATACCAGGAGCGGTGAGACTTTTCTTCTGTACACCTCTTCTACCTTACCTTGTAAAATCTGTATATAATAGTTGGTTTTCTTCAGATTTCCGCATTTTAGACAGTTTTAGCTTGTTGTTGAAGTTGTACATGATCTGCTTTTTCATTTGAAAATAGTTTACAGCTATTCCATGTCTTAAGCAACCACATTATCAACTAATTAAGAAGGAAACAATAGGTAACCGTGCAGAGACATGCTCACTTTGATATTTTGCTGAGAGTGTACAAATTGTTGTGGTTCTAAAGAATATATGCCTAGTACATTTCTGCTATTGAGAAATACCTGGAATATTCATTTGGGTTACAAAGAATCAGAGATTCTCTAACATAGTTTATCTATTTTAACATAGTATTACAGGGGAGTAATTTCTTGAGAACTGATTTAGTTCAGTGTAGCTGCAGGTACAAGCTTGTAATTTAGGCTCCTTTTAGAGTCAGCAGGAAAAGAGAGACACCTTTAGAAGACAGCTCATTTTATTTGAAAAACATCGGTTTTTTCCCCACTATCTTGAGTTTATATAATAAAATTCTAGATCCCCAAGTGAAATGAGATTAATTCTATCTGTTACTCTGGAATGTTAATATGTAGGCCTGGTTAATAGGATGTCTTCAAGACCTCTGTTACATTCTGTGCTTTTTTAAAAGTCGAAAAATGTAGTTTTGGTTGAATATAGCAGAAGTCCTTTCTGAGGCCATTGAATGAATAAACTCTGTTACTTCAATTTCATATCCCTTACATTGTATTTTTGTACAATGTAACCTCTGTGTAATCTCTGCTATGTATATTTTGGTTTTTAAAAACAAGACCTTGTGTAGCATAGATTCTCAGGTAATTTGTTGCTGCTTTCTTGTCTTCTTGAGATTCTGTATTAGCTGGTAAATTATGCAGATCTGTTTTCTGTTGGAAAGGAAACAGAGACAACATTAAAAGGGAGAAAAAGCAAATAATGTGAAATTGAAGGCCACAGGGCTGCTGAAAACAAATTGTGACCGATGCTGTTCGGCAGAACTGAATTCAGGGCTGACTTGGATGTGATGCTGTCACAGTGAATTCCACACAAATGGCATGAACATGAATAGAATTTGAGTTTGCCATATTTTTTTATAACTTGTTTCCTGGTAAAATATGTATATTTATTGTTTTCTGATCATCAGCTCAGCTTACTCTTTTTTTCTGTATGTCCAGACTGAAGAAAACACTAACAACATTTACAAATATAATCCCTGATTGGCATCCACTTAATGCTATTCATACTGGACCATGTAATAACTGTGGTAATACATCTCAAAGAAGACAGATGATCTTGGAACAGTAAGTTTGAACACGTGAACTTGAAAATAACATATAAAGTTTTGAGACTTCATTTATTGAACTTATGACTTTCGAAACCAAACTGTTACTGTGGATTTGCAGAGATTCTAAACCTTAAACTTTGATCAGTACTCACTTTTAAAGATTTTAGATCATTCTTAAAAGCTGAAATGTCAAATTACTAAACATGAAGCAGAGCAGTGTTTAACATGCTGACCAGCATGTGTTTGAGCTAAGTCATAAATACTTAACTATCAAGTGATAAAATAGATAGTAGTAGTAGTAGTAGTAGTAGTACAGACAACTGATATCCAGTGTCAGCATTGGCACAGCCCCTCCTGTGCATAAAAGTTGTTTGATCCTTTGTTTACTTATTTGACTTGGGAACAATGTCCCTTGCTACTGTGTTTATGGCACGGGGGTGGTTTTTTTCAACTTTTCCCCACTCCCAGAATCCCTTACTTGGTGTTTGGGTTCTTTTTCCCTAATCTGTAATGAAATGGAATATGCAGTTGTCAGTTCTTTTCCCTTTGCACTTACTGTGCAATCTGTAGAGTCCTGTAAGGAGGACAGAACCACATACTTTCAGAGATGCCCTACATTTTCATTAGGAACTTCTGCCACTGTTTTATTGTAATAAACTGATTCTTTATTGTTTCTTTGCCAGAGTACCATCAATATTAATGTTACATTTTGTGGAAGGCATGCCAGATAACAATCTGGAGAAATACTCGTTTCAATTTGAGGAAGACACCTACCAAATAACATCTGTTGTTCAGTACCAAACAGATAAGAAGCACTTCATAAGCTGGTCTTTGAATCCTGATGGTAAGAATCACAGAATGGGTGCAATTGGAAGTGACCACAGGGGGTCATCTGGCCCAACTTCCCTGCTCAAGTAAGGTCATCCCAGGGCACATTGCACAGGGTTGTGTCCAGGTGGTTCTTGAATATCTCCAGTGAGGGGAATTCCACACCTTTTCTGGGCAGCCTGTTCCAGTGTGTGGTCACTGCACAGTAAAGTTGTTCCTCATGTTCAGGTGGAACTTCCTGTGCATCAGTTTCTGCCCTTTGCCAGCACTGCTGAGCACAGCCTGGATCCATCCTCTGACACCTCCCTTCAGATACTTGCAGACTCTGATGAGGTCGCCTCTCAGTTGTCTTTTCTCAAGGCTGAACAGGCCCAGCTCCCTCAGCCTTTCCTCATAAAAGAGAGAGATAAGATAGAGTTTATGGTTCTTATCTACCATAATGTTTCATGAGTCTACATGAAACACTGTTTTATGGGTTACTGCCTTAGTCTCAACCGTTGATACATAATAACAAAGATTTCTTTTGTCTGCATTCTAAACTTCATATTAAAATGTTGTGAATAACTGGGGGGACTTGTTTCTCAGAGTGAAGGTTTTCAGTTGGTTTAATTGCACTGTGCTGTCCCACAGTGCATTTACTGGAAAAAGTAATTTGGCTATAGAGGTTTTTTTCCCTTCATAACTTTGTAAAAGTTTAAAAATGCAGTCTGACTGTGACTATGGAACAAATAGTATTGTTTATTTTTAAACCAGTGATTCATCCTTTCTTGGCTGGAAGCAAGGTAACCTATGGTACTATGAGCAATTAATGAAGTTATTTTTTATATCTGAACTTTATGGCACCTCAGGAGTGGGAGGCACAAATCCATGTTAGAAACATTACTAATGGTAAGGTGGTTGTAGCACTGATGGAAGATCCATAATCAGAGAAGGTAAAAAGGTGATATTTTGATAATCATGCCTCTGCAGAGAGCATGGAGTGCAGTCTTATGATGTGTTGTGACAACATGAAAATTGTCTAAGTCATACTGCCAGAGATAAAAAAGAAATGGGAAGAGGAAGCAGCTGGGAAGTGCCTCATTAAGAACCTCCTATATGTTGTATGTATCTGTTTTAAAATTCTTGAAGCTGTAAAATACTCTTTCGTGATCTATGAACAGTTTGCAGGTGATGAGACAAGAGTATTAAAATGAGCAGTTACTCATAGCCCCTGTGCTTCCTACCCAGGCAATGAAAAGGTTTACAGAGAAACTTAATTTGAGAGGTGATTCTTACCCCAGACTTGTGAGGGTGTTTTCAGACAAGATGTTTCAGCCAAAAAAAACCCTTAGCTAGCTTTGTTTTATAGTTGACCTACTCTGACCTGTAATAATACTGCTGCAAGTTCTTCTTGTGTTTGATCTTTTTACAGTGGAAGTCTCCCAGTTTTCTCTAGAGAAAAAAAACTTCTATTTTCTGCTTGTCAGGGGAATGGGTTAATAAAAACACTTGACAAGTGTGAGGATAGTGACTTCAATTTTAGAAGTCTCTGAGTTTCTGTACTGGTTGCTGTTTTTCAGGAACTTGGCTTGAATGTGATGATTTAAAGGGTCCGTATTGCAAGAGACATAAAAGATTTGAAATTCCTCCTTCAGAGATTCATATTGTTATCTGGGAAAAGAAAGCATCCCATGTACCAGAAGAACTGAATTCACAGTTCCAGAGTACAAATAGTGAAGATTTTCCTCTTAATAATGTTCAGTCAAATTCTGCAGTGTTGCATTGTGGTTTTGATAACACTGTAGGCAAAACACCTGCAGAACACCACAAAGAGGATTCTGTGAGGACTCCAGAAAAGAAACAGCAGCAAGTAGCTGAGGATGAAGGTACTGTTCAACATGGTTTAGAAAATCTGGCAGATGGTGAACTTGTAGCACTGATGCTTGAAGAAGTTCTAGTTGACTCGGAAGATAAATCGCTGCCGAACGGACGGATGGTGGGAAATAACCTTGTTGATGGATGGGGCACACCACTACAGCAGGAACCAGCTTTTTCACTTAGCACTCCAAACACAGGAGAGTTTGCTGGAACTAGTCTAGCTGTGAACAATAAATCCATGTTATATGAAAATTCCAGTATTTGCTTACCTCTAGAGGAGTTGAACCCAGTAAATATTACTCCTCCTCCTATGCCCAAAAAATATGACCCTGATTCATCTGACTCATCGCCTTCTCAAACAAACGACAAAACTAATTTAGCTAGTGGAGAACATGGATTAAATTCAGAACTACTGCTAAATAAGAAGTTGTTACCAGTAGAAAATGCTATACAACAATCACCTGACTTGAAAGATGCAAGCAAAACTGTAGTTAATTCTCAAGTTGGCAGTTCTTCTGGTGCCAATAATTCAGTTCAGCCTTCACACAAAGACCGAAAGGGAGGATTTGTAGGAAGCTGGGTAAAGAAATTATTAAGCAAGAATACTTCTTTTATGCCTTCAAGTGCCTCAGTTCTCAAGAATGAGAGAAGTTGCAAAACTCCCTCAGTGCCAAAACTAAGTGAAGTTCGGCTACCAATTAAGAGCGCAAGTAACTTTGGTGGATTTCAAAGCAGAGGCACAAAGAAAACAACTGAGACCCCAAAGTTACTGGCTCCTCAGAGTCATAATACTCATCCTTTATCAAATTCCAAAGGATTTTCTCAAAGCACTTGTCTTCCAGCAGCAAATCATACCACTCTTGTAGGTCCAACTTGGAATAAGTCAGGAACTACCTTGGGTACCTCAGGTAAAGTGACTAAGCTCCCTTCACCAGGCCAGAACTCTGGTAAGGCAGAAGAGTCAGACAGTGACAAAACAAAAAAACTTCGCTTAAAATTGTTAAAAAAACTTAATGCTAAAAAGAAGAAGTTGGCTTCACTGGATAGATTAGCAGTGGAACAGATGAAACAGGAAAAGCCTGTGAGTGGAGATGTAAACACCCCATTGCAGACTGAGTCTCAAAATGACAGTGAATTATTGCAGAGCTTTTTAAGGGAGCTGCAGTATCAGATTGATGTCACAGGTCATGAATCTGAATTTAATGCAAACACTGTGCCAGGGTGCACTGGCCATAGCAACACTGATGAAATACTGGCAGAATTACTGTCCCCTACACCAGCTGTCACTTCCTTGGAGGCTGCAAAGAGTGAAGATGAGTGTATGTACATGGAAATGGTGCACAGCAGCGTGGCAGCCACCGTGCCCGATGAGAACACCAGTGTACCACAGGCAGCAGTGACAAGTGAGGACCACAATTACTACAGTCCTGTAAAGGACACTAATTTGGAGCTGGATGCAATAAACAAACACAGTGTGAAAAAACTGTCTTTTGAAAGTCCTACAAGAGATGATATCCTTGAAGACCTGTTCTCCATTTCAGCACCAAGCTCGATGGCAGGTGACATAGACTTACCTCATTTTGATGAAACTCTGTTTGAAACTTGGTAAATACTCAGTTTCTTGTATTCTTCTTCTAAGTATTTTTTCAGTATTATGTATATTGTGAAACAAAGCACTACTAAATTATATTTTATAACTAGTTTAATTGCACACTGGCTGTACTTGAACAATTCACATTTGAGGTATTAATTTTCTTAACATTTTATTGTAACAAGCAAATCAGGGTTTAATGAATTTTATTTTTCTGAGAAGCAGTTATGATGATGATTTTTAATTAAAAGCTCCTGGGAGTCTTAATTTTTGCTGCTTTTAATATGAAAAACATCCATACTCTAGTGAGTTTGAGAGGTAATTAAGTTCTGTAGTCTTGATTGTGTAATGGTGTAAGAAACAGTATTTATGTAGTAGTGATTTATTTTACTGGATAACTCAACTCCTGAAGTTATTTGGTCCAAGATTAAAAAAAAAAATTAAGTACCTTCTGTAGTAAGGGAATTCTGCATCCTCTGGTATGAAGATAATTTGTAACATTGTAAACTCGAGCATTCTGTTAGGCCGGCATTCAGCTCCTTACAGAATTACTCTTCTACAAGCTCGTACTGATGTATACACCCCTTGGATCCAAGAAAAGATGGATATATGGTAGAAATTTTCCTATTTAAAGTTACAGCATCTATTGAGTTTTCATCCTGGGCAACTGCAACTATAACTTGGCAGAATATTCTTCTGAGCCAGGTTATTTTTTAAAGTAGAATTAGTAAGATTTGGTCCAGAGTTTGCATCACTAAGAATGAATATCAGATGTACCTTTTAGTTGTTCATAGCTGAAAAATTATTTACTAAGAGAAAAGTTTCTAAGAATTAATTTAACTGTAAATTAATGCCTGTTACTGTTGTCACTTGGAGTTTTTCATGACTCAAGCAGTGCACCCCCGTCCGTATGTGAGATGCCAAGGAGAGGCAAGGTCAGCAGGAAGAAAGTAATGGAAAAATGTGGCAAGACAGCAGTGAGTAAGCAGAGGATTCACACCTTGGTGATTCTGGATTTGTATAGCTTTCATTTTCCTAAGTGGGAGTCTTTTTTAAATGCATAGACACAAAGCTGAGAGTATTATATACCAAGTTAGATTAGCTGTATATTTTTCTTATTCTTGGAAATAAGAAGGATTTTATCAGCAAGTCTTTATATCAGGCATTTTTAGAGGTGTTCTGCATTTTTTCATGTTTTAGATCCCAAACCATTAAATGCTCAGTCTTACTTTTCCATTAGATGCAGTTGAACATAATGCTATTACAAGGCATGGCTATAGATTTTAATGGTTTTGGACTATTTGAGCTAGGTTTAAAAAGTGTTTGAAAAACTATCAGTGGCCCTGAACTTGCCATGCCAGCTTATTTCTACTGCAATTAGGTACATTGTTATCAGTCTGGTACTTCAGGCAGTGAATGGTTTCATTCTTGAAATAAAAGTTTTTGTGAAGAGCTTCTTCTTTGTTTTAAATACTGTATTTGGTAATGTTACAATAGAAAACAAATTAATGGATTCTGAATGCTAAGGGCTGGTGTACTGCTTGTGAAATGTTTGCCCATTTGTGAATTCCCTGATTAAAACAAACAAAAAAAGCTGACCAAAATGAGTTTGATTTATCCATGAATGGGTTGCAATGACCTGCAGCTGTGACATGGGAGCTCCTCCACCGCTGGCCTGGGACACAGCACAGACCCAGGGGTAAAGCAGCACGCCCAGGGTTGGTGATGCGGAATGCACAGGGCCACAGGAGGAAGAGACGCTGCTAGAAGATGAGGAGGTCCTGGTGGTAAGGTTTATAATGAGGTTCATGGCAGAGGAGGGAGGGTGTGGGGGCACACCTGCTTTGCAGATACACCTAGGCAGAAGCAAGGACCTCTGGTCACCACTGGCACCCCCTCCACAAACTGAAGGTGGGAGTGTTTAGTCTGCAGCTCTCTGGGATTCAGTGTGGGTACAGGTATATATAGAAGCTCCAAGAGCAAACAAATAGCACTTGAGATTAAAGTAGGTATGAAAATAAATCTGTGTTGATGCATGTTCCTGGCTGTCTTTTTTTCTGAAGCAGAAAACTAAAGATGACGCAGTGCAGATTTGTTTGTTTCCATAAATGTTTTACTGCCTCTGAGCCTGTGCAAGTGAGGATTCAGCTGAGGTTGAATGAAAACCCCATGACCAAAGAAACTGGTTGGAATTAGGAATGTTACTAAATATTTTATATTAAGAGTAGTTTTTAAATGCAGCTTTTTATTTGCCATGAAGAGAATACAAAGTATAGTAGTTTTCTGTAAACTGGAACTACACTAGGTAGGCATATAGCAGGTACAGGTAGTGATCAGAAGCTGGCCACTGTATTATGGAGATTTTATCAGTGTTTTAGGGTAAATTTCATGACATCATATGGCTTTGAGCACTGTCATCTTCACTGTGTCCCCAAATGCCACATCTACATTTTTTAGCACAGGGATGGTGACTCCACCACTTCCCTGGGCAGTCTCTTCCAGTATCTAACCATCCTTTCAGAGAGATTTTT
>VZRX01000017.1:64581-107047 GCA_013398075.1 Notiomystis cincta
ATCATGCACCAGGACATGCTGGGAGCACCCATCTAGAAATCAACCTGGAAGAAAGGAATTTGGGTGTCCTGGTGGACAGTGGGTTGAACATGAGTCAGCAATGGGCCTTTGTGGCCAAGAAGGTGAATGGTACCCTGGGTCACATTAGACAAAGCATTGCCAGCAGGCCAAGAGAGGCAGCTCTGCTCCTCTGCTCAGCTCTGGTGAGACCACTCTGAAATTCTGTGGGTAGAGTTAATTTTGTTCCCAGTAGCTGGCATGTGGCTCTATTTTCGATCAGTGCTGAAAACAGTGCTGATCACAAAGCGATGTTTTTAGTAACTGCTGAGCAGGACTTATGCAAAGTCAAGGCCTTTTCTGCCTCTCACATCACCCCACCAGTGAGTGGGCTGAGGGTGCACAAGAGTTGGGAGGGGAAGGAGCGGGGACAGCTGACCCTAGCAGATCCAAGGATTACCCCATACCATATGGGATCATGCTCAGCCTATAAAGCTGGGGGAAGAAGGAGAAAGGGGAGAACATTTGGAGTGATGGTGATGTCTTCCACAGTAGCCATTATGTGGGATGGAGCCTGGCTTTTCTGGAAATGGCTGAACACCTGCCTGCCTGTGGGAAGCAGTGAATGCATTTATGGTTTTTATTTGCTTGCATGTGTGGATTTTCCTAACCCTTTTCTCACTTTTATCCCTCTGATTCTCTCCCCCATCTCACTGGTGGGGAGTGAGCAAGTGGCTGTGTGGGGCTGAGTTGCCGGCTGGAGTTGAACCGTGACAATGAGACACAGAGGGTGAGGAGGAGGAGGCTGAGTGAAGGGGCCCGGAGGGACTACAGCTTCTGTCTTCCAGCTCTGTGTTTTGAGCTGATTTTGTACCAGTGGAATATGAAGACTCTAAGTGAAAGGAAGAAGCCTGTGAAATGTGGAGAAGGAGGGGGTTTTGAGGTGGTGCTCTGTCAGCTCATTCTCTTGGCTGTGCAGAACGAAGGCAGCATTTTAAAAACTGCAGCGTTGCCCTTTTCTTCGTGCTGCACTTCACATCTCCAGCTCTGTTCATGCTCTCCACTGGGGTTTTGTCAGGGTTCAGCAAGGATGCGATGCTGAGCAGGCTGACGTGACAGCAGGTAGTCACCCACGTGTGTGAGTGAGTGAGTGAGTGAGTGAGTGTGTGTGTGTGTGTGTGTGTGTGTGTGTGTGCACCACATTTGATGGTGCTGTGGTGCTTTAAGTTTGCAAAGCTGACTGCTAATATTAACCAGCCAGTCCAAGGGGCCTGTGTCCCCTTGCATTTACGATAAAGCATGACAGCTGGGCGTCACCTGGCATTTAAATGTGGGAGCTTCACACGAGCAGCCTTTATTTTAGCAAGAGACACACTTTCAGTGGAGTCCTTGCTGCTGAGCGCTGATCAGAGTGCATGAGAGGAGAGATGAACATCCCAAAAGATATTTATAGATCTGTGTTCCCAGTCCTTTCCTCTTCACCATGAAAGCAATTCTACAAAGGGATTATTTTGACTGGCTGTTCAAGATTCCAGAGGAGGAGATTAATTCACAGGAAGCCTCGCAGCACAACTGGAAAAGCTCGCTAGCTTTGCACATTTTCATGAGCTTCATGGCTCACTGTGTCAAGGTTATCTTCCTCAGACAGGGCAATGTGGATGTCAAACAGCCATGCAGCAAGCAAAGGGGCTGGGGTCTGACAGCAGCTGCTGAAGCCCTGAATTGCCTATGCCCAAAGAGGTCTGACCACAGCTGGGGGTTACAGAAGGTGCAGGTGCTGTTCCTCAAGGTGTGTGTCCCTCCCCCACACCCCTTTTTCTTGTCTTTGTCCATTCAGGAAAATCCTTTATTTCAAACAGCCAAGTGAGATATGGTGGAGGTGTCTTGCACTGATCTTTCTCCCAGGTGGACCGAGTTTCCAGTGGTGACAAATTTCTCTTATCCAGATAGTGATCCTGTGTGTGTATTTAGGTGTCAGAGAAAGAGAACAATTTGATGTGTAGATATGGAAGAAACTGTTTGCAGAGTCATTTTAGCCCCATCTTAGCCCTCCCTTGCCAGGGCAGTTCCCCAAGTTGCAAAAATATTGCCAGAATCTCCCTCTACCCTGCAGCTATTCCAGTGCAAGGGGTATGAAAAGGTAATATTCCTCCCCACAAGGGGTTTCTGCTCTATTTTGCTATACAACAGTGTTGCCTTGCCATGGTAAAGGGACTTCTTCTTCCATGTCTCACGTGCCATCCTGATTTCCTCATTCTTCCTCAAGCAGAGCCCTCAGAGTGATGCTGCACTTCAAAAAAATAAAAAACAAACAACAAAAAAACTAACAAAACAAAACTCTGTAGTTCATTTCTTAAGGCAGCCATATCAAAGAAGTTCTTGCTGGCAAAGCTTTTTTCCCCCTGCACACCAAGAAATCATTTTAACAAGCCCTGGAGTTGATGTCATGTGTTTTTCTTACTGCAGGGAGGAGTGTGAAACTCTGCTTTCTTCCACGCATACATGTGGGATGGCTTTGGAGCAAACCTGGGTAAGAGGAGGGAATAGGCTGGATTTCCAGAAAAGCACTGGGGATGTCAAGTGCCAAAATACCAAAGTGGTGCCAGGGGACAGGGGGAAATCAGAAGGGGCAGAGCAGAAGAGCAAAATGGGAATGAGTGTGTGGCGAGAGGCCCTGAGCAACAGCAAAGCTAAAAGCTGGAAAACAAAGAGTGGGACAAGGAGAAAGCAAAGGCATCAACAATTCAGCTCTCACGTTGTGGGTAGCACACAGGGAGAGGGATGGAGCTTGGGTTAGCCTGCTGGAAAGCCTGCTGGCATAAACTGCTGGTGTGTTGTGGGGTTTTCTGCATTATGGCAACTTCACACCTCAGCAGCCTGATTCCTACCCCCTTTTATATGAGAGTTCTGCTGAATAGAAGCCACCTCTGGGCAGTCTTTGATAGTGAGGGGGGTGTGTGTGTCAGCCTGATTCCTACCCCCTTTTATATGAGAGTTCTGCTGAATAGAAGCCACCTCTGGGCAGTCTTTGATAGTGAGGGGGGTGTGTGTGTGTTTTCTTGGCAAGCTGGAGCAGGCTCATGTGCTTGTACTGCCACTTGTAAATCAAAAGCAAGCTGCAGGCTGCCTGGTAGGTTTGCACTGGCGTAAAACAGGCAGCAGAAGGAGAAGGCTCAGTGCCTGCTGCGGGAAGATGACTGGGAATCCTCCTGCCACAGATGCCCCGAGGACCTGCACTGTCCACTTTGCCCTCTCCTGCCAGCAGCACCCTCGTGCTTGCCCACACCCATGCACAGCTCCTCTCTTTACAGTCATAACATTGATCTCTGCTTAGACAATATTCCTCTTTTGACTTAATTCCATAACGGCTTTTAGGTGATGGGATTTTCTTTTCAGAAGATTAGTAGATGCTTAGCATTAAATACCATCCCCAAATACCAGCTGCAATCCAGTGCTCAGTAGACTACAAAACATAAACATTGATGTTCAAGTAGAAAAAGATCATACTCTGGGGAAAAAGAGAACTTTAGCCTGAATAAAAGTGTTCTCAAAGGGCTGTTGTTCTTCTCTTTCTGTTCCTGGATTTGGGTTTTTTCTTAAACCAAACCTGGCAAAAGTTAAAAATCTGAAGGAAAAAATCACAGGCCAAATCTAAACCTAGATACTCTTTATGGCTTTGCTTCTCACACAGTCCTATCTGTATGGACTGTAGGAAGGCATCCTGGAAAGACAGCCTTTTCCTATTAAGTTGCCACAGCTCACAGTGTTAATCACCTACCTCCCAGCCAGTTCATTTCTGTGTATTTGTTTATACCCAAAGTATACGAGAGTTTTCCATATATAAGACTACGGATTATCAAAATTTGCATGATAGAGACACTGGGTAGAAACACCATTGTAAGTAAATGTGTCCCCATTGAAGAAGATGGGTTTGCAGCTGGCTCCTGCTGGGAACTCCTACCTGGCTGTCCCACCCAGAGTGAGGTCTGATTTGCCTGTGACAGTAACTGGTGAGTGATCTCTAGGTGCCCTTATCTCAACCCCTTAGCCTTTCCTTATATTTTCTCTTCCCTGTCCAGCTGAGGAGAGGAGAGATAGAGTGGCTGGGTAGGCACCTGGTGTTCATCCAGGGTCAACCCAGCACTCTGTCCAACATGGCAGCCTGTGCTTCTGTGCCAGCTTCATCAAGGGGCTGGATCTGAGCTGTGAACATGCTGCAGCAATTGTGCTCAGCTATATTGGGCTTCAGGCACTAAAATCGGGGCACAACTGTGAAGTCTGAGCCTGTTAAACACTGAATGCTCATCATCATGTCACTGACTTCCAAGGAGTTATTTGTAGGGGGAAGGATGCAGGATCCATGTGTGGTAACAAAAGATGTATTTCTGTGCTCAGCAGCAATGCTCCCAGCACTGGTGTACTGCCCATTCCAATATGCCAGGGGGTTCAGGAGCTCTGGCATGTGATGTGCAGGCCTGGGGTCTCTTTACTGATGAGATTGATGGAGGTGTGACCATGGAGAGCATCTGCATGAGAGCAGCAACATTGCTGAGACTTGTCAACATTGTTTCTCCTCCCAGCTACTTGTGGAGTGGTCAGACACTTGCTGACAATGCCAGGATAGCCTGACTGGTTCCTTCTGCACAGCTGGCCAAATGCTCAGACATGCTTTAGATATCCAGGTTTTGCTTGTGTGTAGGAAGGGCAATAGATATCTTCCACACTATGTATCCTCTTAGATCACAGATGTGTAATCTCATTTCCCTGGGCTTCATCTGTACACGATGAGTGAGTGAGCCTGTTATTGGTCTGACAGGCACCAAAGCAGAGGGTGCTGCCACTCTCCTGTGAAGCCATAGGAAGTGTTTCATGATTCAAGATAAGACCTTCACTTCCTTGTTCTGTGCTTGTAGCACAGAGCTGCCACCGAGGCTGCAGCGTCCACCCTGAGAGCCCACTCACAAAATGGACCAGGAGACCCTGGGGAGCATTGTCCTGCTTGCCATCATCACCCTGATCAGCGTTGTCCAGAACGGTAAGACAAAAATAAACATTTACTTAGGGGATAAAAGGGAGCTGAGGAAAGTTCAGGGTGATTTGTGCTGAGCTGATCTTTGGATAGATAATCTTTGCTTATAAGTGCATGCATGCTTAAGCATGGCTTTGGCTTTAGAAATGGCCTTGTAAGCATGGAATTTTGTGTGACATTGTGGCAGTATTCTGACAGCCACTCTCCTACTCTTTTATATTCTAGACTGAGTTTGTTCTACATTTCAGATAGTGCAAGGACTAATATGCTGGGATACCCTGTAGCAATATACATTTTGATTTGTTGACTAAGACCTCCATTTCTGACCTAGGTCCCTGCTATGGTAAGCCAGAGCTGCTTTCAAGTTGGAGCCCTGCTTCCATGGGCAGGGATGGAGTCCCTGGGGGCTGCAGTGGGTTAGACCTTGGCATGGAGCTGGGTGAAGGGGACAGAATTAGAGGAGTCTGTGTGGGCTATTTGTGGGCAGGCAGCTCTCCTGCTTTTCTGCATCTCCAAGTCCTGCAGTATAACTAATCTCAATTAACTGTGGTCCCTAGAACACTGCACATTTCCTTTAGGTCTTATTCAGACCTTGTACAGTCCCTTGTAGTGTTCAAGATTTTTTAAAATAAAACAAGTATCTCTCCTATGCAAATTTGGTTTTAACTTCATCATCCTCTCTTACAAATACTTATTTTAGCAGGAAATTCTGCCCAGAATACAAAGAAAGGATTGAATTTTGCCTCAGCTTCACTAAGCTTGCCCAGGTTCAAAGAGATTCAGCAGTGGGATGGGGGGCTGGAGAAAATTCCAGAAATCTGTAGTGAAGGCTTCTTATTACAAATGGGAGATTCCCACTGCGCACAAAGTCCTAGGAAATGGGCTATTCTTGGTCTGTTGCAGAGAGGGGGAAGTGGTGGGAGCCTAGCTGCCAAGGAGCAAAAAAAAAAAAAGGAGATGCAGACTGGTTTAGTTTCAACATAGGCACTAAATGCCACATCATTTAACCCAGTGCTATTCTCTGGTAAATGCACAGCTCGTGACATCACCAGCATATGGCACATTAAGACCATACTGTAATCAAGAAAATGTGTCAAATATACATTTCTTGCTATGTAATCATATGACTTTATGTTCAGGGTTTTTTCCTCTCACTTGGACATGTCAGACTTCCATCTATGTGAGATTATTAACCCAACTGCTACAAAGGGGAAGCAGGATGCTTGGCAGAGTGTGCCAACCATGTGAGGCAGACAGCCCTAGACCATGATTTCAAGCCTTGCATCATCTGATTTCCTCTTCCCAAGATTTCTATCTAGAAAGATCAGACCTGATGCAGACTTGCAGTGAATGCAATTATGAAGGCAGTAGAAATGATTGTCAGGGGATATCAGGTGTACTGAACTCTTGCTGTGGCTCTCATTCAGCAAAGGACATGTGCCTCTGCTTGACTGTCTCTAAGTGCACGGAGTCAGTACCATGTAAATTTGTCATTTTCTGCTTCTCTGCATAGGGTGCAGGACTAGAAACAGCTTGGGTGTATGCTGTTATTCCTAGAGATGGAGGTGGGCTATGGTGCTGCCCCAGTCTGATGTCCATTTACTGTCACCTTGTTCCTGATGGAATCTCCACATCTTAGGGAATGACTCATGTGGCCGCATACCACTGAGTGACGCATGCAGCTTACAGTTTTGTTCTTTTATTGGAGAGATGTTGCAATCCAGCAGCTTTCAGGGCAAATCAGTGGTCATGGCTGAGCAGATCAGAACAGGGGAAGCAAGGTGGAGAGAAAGAAGGGGCATGTTTGCAAGCACTGGCTGTGTGGGATCATCAGCTCCCAGTTTCTGTTGGCATGGACTTGTGAAACAACCGGGCTTACACTGAACTCTTGCACATTACCTTGATCAGAGTGGGACTGCCACTGTTCGGGCTCTGGGCAGTCTGTGCAGCCTTGGAGCTTCAGGACATTATCTCCTGGAACAGCTGAGGTGAATTAAACCTCTCCACTCCAGCCTTGCTCCACTCACTCCTCTCATGCTGGCTTGTGAATGCACCCTCTTGCCTCCCAGCATCGTGGAGCGTCTCTGCAGCAGCAGGCTGATATTTGGGAAGTGGCAGCACCTGCCACAGAGGAGAGGGAGATGAATAGCTTACTAGGCTTTCTCAGAAGCTGTGGTATTTTCTAGAGATTTCCCATGCATGATAAAAGAAAGGGAGGAGGTATGCTACCACCGGTGGTCCCAGACCTGCAGAGGGTGCTTGCCCTTCGCTGTAGCTTAGCACTGCTCAAAAATGTTCTGATAACTCTGACCTCTTCAATTAGGTGCTCTCGGTCGCTGTAGGCAGGGTAACCTCTTGCCAAAGGCTGGGCTGGCGTGCAGATGGAGATGCTGAGAACTCTGTGCCACTGGATGGTGTCTGGTCTGGAGCTGGCCAGTGCACTGTGCTGGTGGCAGTGGGAGGGTCTGCAGCCTGGCTCAGAGTAGGGGTGCTGGCTTAAAGCACCGTGGGTTTTTCTGAAGAAGGGCTGTATGCACCCAGGGGACCATACTGGAAACAAAAAACTTGTTAGTTTTTATTAAAGACAGTGGAAGTACAAAATACCTATTTACATCATCAACGAAGGGGTCAAAACCAGGCAACTCTTTAGATTGCAGGGATGAAATCCTGCAGCTTATCTAATTACATTTTTGTTGTTCTAATAATATATTTCCTGATGGGCTATCTTTTATGTGTATATATTTGGTTAATATTCCAAGCCATAGAGTGATTTGGATGCATTTGAGATGGGCTGCACGACAGCAGAAAGCTTGCAGCTTGTAGCCTGCCAGAGCTCTCTCTGGTGTATTTAGACATATGATTGATGGTCTCTGGTTTAGTGTCATCAGATAAAACGTGTTTGTCAAGAGCATGATACATTATCTTGAGGTGCTGCATTTTTGCAGCAGCTAACACTCTGACACAGCTCTGTTGCTTAAAAGGAGGGTACACACAGATCAGCCATTAAGACCAGGCTGTCTTTGGGCCTTTCTGGGAAAAGAACCAGCCCTGCAGGATGTCCTTGGTTTGGCAAATGGGTTTCACTGAAAGAGAATAGACTCCCTTGTCTCCTTGCTCTGTTGGAGAGCAAGATTTGGGGTTGGCAGCTCCGACTGGAAAGCTCTTTTCCTCCTGGGAGCTCAAAGGACGGGGTCAGGGCAGTGCTTGTGCAGCAGAGATGCAGGCTGCCCGAAAGTGCAGTGCTGGGATGAAGCAGGGGTTGGAAGTGAATCCAGTCACATACAGACACGTGGGGATGCAGGGAGAGTGTGGTCCAACCTGGGTGACAGAGCGAGCACGCTGGCCACATCCTGCACGCGCCGGTGTCTTCTCCTGCCGCATGTCCACCATGGACGCTCATGGGAGCAGAGCTGAGACCACAAAGCCCATCTTCTGCCAAATCTCCAGATGACATCTCTGACTGAATACTCTATGGTTTTTTAACAGCTTTTTTTGCTAACAAAGTGGAGCATGAAAGCAGACACTGCAATGGCAAGGGGTTGCAGCGGCAGGGATCCTCCTCCTTCGACCGTGTGTACACTGCCAAGTGAGTAGACAAGAACAGAGGAGCCAGTGAGGGCACAGTGGGGTTCATCATGCTCTCCATTAACATTACATCCAAACCCTTTCGGGGGCCAGAGGTGGGTTCCAAATGCCCTCGGATGAGGGCTTTGTACATAATCCCTTGCTGTGCTCGGTGTTCAGACCTGAGGTTTTTGGATATATCTTCTGGATGAATCCAGCACCCTTCTTGCCACCATGTGCTGCATCTGTGTAGGTCTTGCAGCCATTACGAGTGCAGTGTTCCTTCATTTGGGAACCAGTTCACTCTTCCCTGCGGGAAGTGTGGACAAGCAGAGCCAGAGCCCCAAGGGCACTGTGGCTCAAAAGGAAAGAGCCAGCAGAGAGACGTCAGCCTGCCGAGGAGCAGGTAGGTGGTGGCAGAGCTTGTACAAATCCCATGGTCTCTGGCACCTCCCTTGGCACACAGCTCTCCACTTCTCCACTTCTTTGACACACAGAATCACTCTCAACTTCTTCACTTCTCCCCCTCAGAAAGTATTCCCAGCTGAAGGAGGCAGCTGGAAACCATTCCTGTTCCCCTCCAAAGATACATGTTAACTCTGTGAGACACTCTTATTTGTAATGTGAATCTAAAATTGTTGGTTTCATCCAATAGCTTTACTAATATGGCTCAGTCTAAAGGACTTCAAGCCAATAAAGCTCACAGTATCTATCATGATCAAACAAGTAAGGGAGAAAGTGGCTTTCACAGGTGACAGATGTGCACAGGATGGTTTGTTCTCCTCGTCAGGCAGCACAAAGACATCCATTATCTCAGCTCCTAGTCGGTCAGAGGCCTCCCCTGGCTCTGGGGTAAAAGTCTTCTCTCAAGGGCACTAGTGCAGCCCAAAATTCACCTGCCACCATTCTCTGCTGGTGAAACATATTGATTTCTTTTCTATTTGCCTGTGCTCTGATTTCTCTCCTATAAATTCCATTCTAGCCAGAACTGCGAACACGCGTACCCGACATTTCTCGCTGTGCTTTGGTGTGCTGGCCTTCTCTGCAGCCAAGGTAACACTCCTTTGTTTGCTCTTTTCCCCTTCAGCCTGGCACTACATTCAGCAAGGGACAGTGAGCACTTCTGAAGTTGCACTTTCAGGGACCAACCCTCCTGCAGCAGGGGGGCCTCTCTTGCCCTCCTGTCCTGGAACTAAGCATGATTCTTGAGTAGCAGCACACTCGTGGCATGTCTGGGCTTATGTCAACAGATGTGTTCCCAGACTTGATCCAAGGTAGCACAGGCCAGGGACATTTCCCATTCCGGCATTATGGATGAGTTCCCTTTGTTTTGGGTGAAGGGTTTAGTACTTGGTTGCTGGCTTATTGTCACATTATTTGGTTTTGGGACAGGAAATGGGCTCAATTTATTAAATTGCAAGAACTGCCAGCTCTCCCCTGTGCTGAGGGCCACCTGAGACTATTGACCTGCATTTCTAATTGTGATCCCCTTCAATGCATTGTGAGTTTATCTAACATTAAGATGAGTGCTTTCCTGGGGTATGTGTCTATTCTTTCTGGAAAAAACAAGGAGTATCCTGACCAGGAGCAGAAAGGGTTTTGTTTTGGGGGGAAAAGCTAGAATTACCCCTTTTTATATGCTCAGAAGTTAATATTGGACCATAGTGTATCCTCCACTTGCTCCTAGTAAAGTACATCTATCAACTGCTTTCTGGTGAGGACAGCACTGAGTTGGCACTCTCTTTCCTGAGCCTGGAATGACCCACACTGGGTTTCACAAAATCATAGAATGGTTTGGGTTGGAAAAGATCTCAAAGATCATCTGGTTCCAGCTCCCTTGCCAGGGGCGGGTACACCTCCCACTAGACCAGGTTTCTTGAAGCCTGATCCAGCCTGGCCTTGAACACTTGCAGGGATGGGGCATCCACAACTTCTCTGTGAAACCTGTGCCAGTGCCTCATCACACAGTGAAGAACTTCTTCCTTGTATAAAATCTAAACCTGCCCTCTTTCAGGTTAAAGCCATTTCTCCTTGTCCTATGAGTTCATGTCCTTGTTAAAAAGCCCCTCTCCAGCTTTCTTGTAGGTTCCCTTTAGGGACTGGAAGGATGATGGTGAGTGTGTGCCCTGCAGTGGGCACAGTTGTGTGCAGGATTACACCCACAAAGTCTTCAGAAAAGCTGGAGTGAGGGCAAGGCAAGTGCTGTTTCCCACGCAGAGGTCTCCATCCCAGTTCCAGTGCTTGTCCCATAACCCAAGACTGCAGATCCCATTTCCCATTCCAGCCCAGGCAGCAGATGAGGACAGTACATACAGTAAGACCTGGGCTGGGGTTTTTAATGCCTTATTTTATCCTTTACCCAGCTCCTGCTGCCTTTGCTGGACTGATGTATTTGTTTGTGAGGCAGAAGTACTTTGTGGGCTACCTCGGGGAGAGGACTCAGAGGTAAGGACTTGCAGAGCCTCTTTACAAAACCCAGAATGTGGTAGCAGCACAGCCAGATGCTGCCTCTTCCACAGGCTCAGCTGCTGGCTTGTGGTGCTGCCTGCAAGAGCAGCTGGCATTGGGTAGTGTAGGGAAGCCCCTCTCATTTGGATGAATGGGAGGTAGCTGTGGGAGATGTCTAGTGTGCAGCAGCACTGGGGTCAGGGAGCCTGCAGCTCCTGCTCACAGGACTCTCTGCAAACACAGGTTTGCATGTTTGTACCACTATTTGCACAGGATTGTCTTTTTATATTAATGTTTATAATTTATTTATGTTAATAAAGCAAATTACACGCATATGAAACAGAGCTGTCCCGGAGCTTGTAATGGATGAGAACACATTCAAGTCCCTCTGAATAGACACTTTTGTAAGCAGCAGCCTACACTGAGAACAGAAGGCCAAATCCAGACTCAAACAGATCCTGAAAATGACATTTAAGTCCTCACAACTGCCTGGCAATGCAAGACAGAAAAGAAATTTGCCCCCTTTCTCTCAGCCCCTGAGGTCCTTCAGTTGGTCTCGACTGAAAGCCTGAGGGTTCTCACGTGAGGTGATGCACATTGACAAATTGCTTTCCCCCATTTCTGTCTCCTCAGCATTCCTGGTTACTTGTTTGGAAAGCGCATCATTTTGTTCCTGTTCCTCATGTCTGTGGCTGGAATACTCAACTACTATCTCGTCTTCTTTTTTGGAAGTGACTTTGAAATACACATTAAGACGATAACCAGCGCGATCTCTCC
The DNA here is from genome assembly GCA_013398075.1 of Notiomystis cincta. Classification (NCBI taxonomy): domain Eukaryota; kingdom Metazoa; phylum Chordata; class Aves; order Passeriformes; family Notiomystidae; genus Notiomystis; species Notiomystis cincta. Next base: position 76,397 of record VZRX01000017.1, read on the forward strand.
ATTGCTGCTCATACCCTAACTCCCCACAGCTCTGAGGGGGTCAGCACACTTCGTGTATCGATGCCCAGAAGCTGCCATAATTCATCTGTTTAAGAAATGAACCCATAACCCAGTGAGACTTGTGTAAATCTCATGCTTGACAAGCTCTGTAGTTTGATTTAACCTTGCTTTTTTCTTCAGGAAAACGATTTATCATGAGCACTTGGCACGCCCAAGGAATGGTAACAACTTTCAGTTAATTCTTTAAAATTTTTTCCCAAAAGTGCATCTTGCAAGATGATTGCATGACTGGAAGGGACATTGTATGCTTGCTTCATAAGTGTGTTGTACTCAGCTTTTGTCCCACAACCCAGGATCTTCTCAGTGTCGCTCCTGACTGATGGCTCCCACAGTCACCCTCAGATGCAAGAACAGCCTTTCACCAGCATCCCACAAGCCCCTGCCCCCACAAAGGCATGGACCAGCCTCTTCACCTACCCTTTCCCTCCGACTTGTTGATGACCAAGCTCTTGCTGTTGCAGGAGAGTGGCAAATTGGCCCCTCTCTGGTCTTCCTTGATAAATATTCATGTGCGTAACACTCACCACACTGATCTCATTTACACTTCAGCCTCTTTGTTCTCCCAGAGCTGGGAAAAGGAGTGGTGTGTAAATGAGGAGCTGGTGTATCGCCAGTGGGGTTGGGTTTGTTTTGATTGGCTTTGTTTAATAAAACAGTCTAAAGCGACAAAATCTGTCTGCTGCCATCTTCTTTGCCCGTTGCATGATCGATCCCAGCGCTCCATGGCTCAGCAGCTGGCTGGAGAGCGGAGCCAAGGGCAGTGGCACTGGGCTCTTTGTGCAAGCTGCTGACTGCCCTGTGCACAGCCCTGAAACACGAGTTTAACAACTTCCCCTCTAGGAGCACGTTCAGTGTTCTGCCTCCAGCACTGACAATGTGCCCCACAAGTCCACGCTGAGGAGCGCTTTGATTAGCGGTGCAGACCGAGGCAGGCAAACAGGTCGGTGCAATCTTTTAAACATTGCTTCCCTATGAGTGCTTAAGCTCTTAAGCCTGTCTGATTGCTGCATGCAGGATGGATAAAGCTGTGTTTTATGACCCCTTCGGGAGGGAATGAGACTCCTCGCTATGGGAGAAGAGGGTTTGCAGAGCTGTTCACAAAAGCAGGCACAGAAAGCCATCTGCCTTTGTACTACACCAAAGCTGCAGGGTTTTGGTGCTGTCTCATGGGGCAGAGGTGCTTGTGCATGGCTGCTCTCCTCTGCAGCTGGCCATTCACATGCATATTTTTCTTTTTTTTGTGTGTGTTCCATGGGAATCTTAGATGTGAAAGATTAGTAATAGACACATTTATTGCATTATGATTTAAAGTGTTCTCACTGGTTAGAATAGGTAATTAAAAAAATTTAATGTAGTCTTCTAACCCATAGCTGCTGAGACACCTTATTCCCAGGCAGGGCACTCATGTTCCTTCCCTCCCATCCTTCTCATAACACACTCCAAATACTCCTCACAGCATGCTTTTCTGCCACAGCTCTCTCCATAGCTAATGCCAGCTGCCTATCCTTGGTGGAGACCCACTACCCTTCTGCCCATGGTATCAACCCATCAAGGGATGACAGCACCCCAGTGGGAGGAGGGTACCCCTGTGGTCTGGAGCTACAGAGCTCTTCTGCATTGCTGGGATCAGCAAAGGCTCCTGCTGCCACCACCTTTAGCCATTTCAGGGCAGGAGAAGCCTCACCAGCACCAGTCCCTGCTCTCCAGCCTGTTTGGTCTCCCTGAGGTCTGAGACTTGGTTATGGAAACCATCACTTGTGGGAGGTGAGTCTCTCAACTCTACATGTCCACCTTGCAGCTCTCTCCAGGTGGTTGAGTCTCCCCTGGGGCCTTTTTGTCCTCTCTATCAAGAAGCAGCTCAGTTGACCCCCTACTTTCCCCTGTTAGCATGAGAAGCAGCTCTCCACCAGCCAGCTATAGAGAGGAGAGGACTCAAGTGTCCATTTTGGGTTAGATAACCTATCATAGCTCTCTATGGCCTCTCCATTGGACTTGATGGTCCTTGTGGGTCCCTTCCAGCTCAAGATGTTCTATGATTCTTTGTCAACTGGATGGCTGGTTTTTACATAGTTGTACTTAGGTGTGATCAGGTCATCTTTCAGAGGAAAAGAAGCCCATCTTTTGCTGTAATGTTTATTTTGCAAGAATATCTCTCACTTGCTTCCTCAAAACCTTACTGATAACAAAAGAGATTAAAATGTAGGCAAAATCCATTTTCCATCTATCTGTAAATGGAAATAGTGATAGTATCAGACAAACAGGTGCGACATAAATTGATCACTATGTAAATTCCTGGTGAATGTCATGCTGTGTTTTCCATATTACAGGCAAGCCTTGTGGTTGCATTTGCCTTCCCACTCTTTCTGTGAAAGGAAGGCCACGTCACTGATATTTGGGCTTTTCCCACAGTGTTAGACACCTCCAGTTTTTGTTTTCAGCAGCAAAACCATCCTGATCTTGTTGGTACAGTTGTCAGCACTTAGCACACCATCTACTCAGAAAGCTGCACACACAGGCTCTTTGCAGGGGGATTGGACTAGATGACCTTTAAAGGTCCTTCCCTTCCCAAACCAGTCTATGATTTTACGATTCTACAGATAAACATGCAAAAATACAAACACCGCTGTAAAAATGCATGCTGGGGTCACATACACAAGAACCTATGCGGACCTACTGAGCTGCACTGGACATGGGGCTGTGGTTGGTGGCAGAAGTGGCAATCCCCTCTGATGGTTCCTGCTTAAGGCTGGCTTGAAAGCTCCAGGGGTCAGCACACGTGTTTGGTGCAATGCACGGCATGGCAGCTCCTGACCTGGAGCCTAAAGCTTCCCAATTCTGCTGATCAGCAACAGTGTGGCAGGACCAGGGATCATTCCCCTGTACTCAGCACTGATGAGACACTGGAGACCTTATTGCTCTCTAGACCTACCTGAAAGGTCTCTTCTCCCAAGCAACAAGCAACAGGACAAGAGGAAATAGCCTCCAGTTGCACCAGAGGAGGTTTAGGTTGGGTATTAGGTAAAATTTCTTCACTGAGAGGGTGATCAGACATTGGAACAGGCTGTCCAGGGAAGTGGCAGAGTCACCATCCTTGGAGGTATTTAAAAGCCGTGTAGGTGTGGCACTGAGGGACATGGTTTAGTGTTGGACTTGGCAGTGCTGGGATAACAGTTGGACTCGATGACCTTATAAATCTTCCCCAACCTAAATGACTCTGTGATTCCACCATTGTGCTGGTGCTGCCAATTGTCCCATTCTCCGCGTTACCAGGCCGTGAGCTTTGCTTCATCAGTGGTGCCTGGCTCATTGCCACGGTGTGCCACTGCCACGCCTCGTGGCTGTCTGTGCATCAAAATCCCAGGTGCACAAGCAAACATTCTGTCCATCTGTGCATATGCATAGGCACAGTGTGTTTACTTACCATCTCTCTCTCTCTCTCATCCATCCATCCATCCATCCATCCATCCATCCATCTATCTATCTATCTATCTATCTATCTATCTATCTATCTATCTATCTATCTATCTATCTATCTATCTATCTATCTTTCTGTCTCTGTAGGTGCTGAGTCATGTGGGTGCTGGAGGCTGCTCAGGGAAGGCAGGGAAGCAGGCTGCTCCGGCACCAGCCCTCTCGCAGCTTGCAGGCTGTGTACATCAGAGACTGCGGAGACTGCTGGAAGCCGGGATATCGCAGGTTGCTTCTGATCTGCTGACAAAGGCCTGCAATACACACGATATTTCTGCCACAGTGACTGCATCTGCTTCCGTACAGCACTACAACCCTCTAGTGGAAACTCGGCCCCATCGGCACGCCGCTGCTGCTGCCGGCCCTGCACGAGCCATTCCCTCAAGGTTTGAAACCTGACAGCAATGCAAAAGCATCCACGTTTCTGAACAGGTGCATTGTTACTACTGAACGCTGGTTTTTATTATTCTGGTAAATAGGAAGGCCAGCCCTGAAGCAGGATCCCTCCCTTACCCATGCCAAAACAAGCAGTCCTGCTTGGCACAGTATCTGAGCAAGCAGGTAAAATCTGAGTGAAGTAAGAAATTTGTATGCACCAGCCACAAGGGTTTCCTGCAGGATTTCCTACATTTCCAGTTTCTCAGAGCTTGAAAAAGCATCCTGTGCAGTATCAGCTTAGTCTAAGTCACACCTCTGCCAGGTCAGATTTCCAAATATGTCTCTGAGGACTGGGAAAGCAATTCTGATGGCATGGAGAAAAGACTGGCCCTGGACACCTTCTTCAACTCTCATCTGCTCTGAGATTCCTTTCTTCTAGCAGAGTAGCAGGTTTAATATTCACAGAAACCTTTCCAATGCCCTGTTGGGATGGGATGCTGCAAGGCACTGAGCACTGCCATGAGACAATGGTGTGCCCCTTGCAGATGGCCCTGGGAGCAAGACTAGGCCAAGCTTGGAAATAGTCCACCCTTGATAAGTGAAAGGGCAGTAAAAACTGAGAATAGTGGTAAAACCGTTCATTGTGTGATTTTAAGTTGGTCTCATGTTCCTGCTGGAGTGAACAGGATGAGCATTCCCATGACAAAGCCCCTTTTTGAGGGGCTCTGCAGAGCCCAGCAGAGCCTACCAGCACCCTTGCAGAGCACATGCTGTCTCCTGGGAGAAGGATAGACTGTATACCATGATATTCCTTTGGAACACCTGGGGGACAGGTACAAGCTTTGCACTCCCTCTGAGTAATGAAGATTGATATCCCTGGAGCTGCTAGGGACAGTGCAGGACACCTCAGCTATGGCTCCTACCAAGGCAGTCCAATGCCTCAAGGGCTGAGAGTGGAGAATCAGCCATTGCACTGCTGACTGGCTGCAGTGGAGCAAATGGTGCTCTTAGCAGCACTACTGTGATCCCCATGTCCCATGGAGAGGAATAGCTCAGCCCAGTGCCTGAAGTCTGTCCCTCGGTGTACCTGCCCTGGCAGAGGGAGGCCATCAGCTCTGCTCCATCCTGCCTGCCAGAACATCTCACTGCTCCCAGCCAGAGCACAGAAACACAGAAGCTGGCAAAAGTGAGATTCCTGCCCCAAAGGACAAACAGCCTCCACAGTGAGATGTTTTTCCCCTTTAGAGGAGAAATTAATAACTTTTCAATTTCAGCTGTGAGGATCTTCACACTGTGAGATGATTTCATCAGACAGAGGAGCTCCCGGGCTTGGTGCTGGCTGCCTCCTGAGCTGCTCATATGCTGTCCTCTGGGAGCTTCCTGCTCATCCTCAGGGGAAGGGAACCAGGCACCAAAGGGGTAGTTGTGATGTGGGGCACAGAGAGGAAACGGGATATGTTTTCCACCTAAAGAAATAAAGGCGCGATGATGTTGCAGTGGAGTTGAACTCGTAGTTATGGCAGTGCTACTTCTGCCATTTGGGAACTGGCAGGGACTTGCTTGTGTGCCATGACCTCTCCCAAGGCCAGGGATGCTTTGGAGCAGCAGGCTGCTGCCTGCTGTGCTGCTGTTTGCCACCACTCGTACAAGCATACGATTGATTTATTGTTCCTGTGTTTTCCCAAGAGAGTGCCACTGCTGCCTTCATCCCCAAACAATGTTTTCTGTGCTTTTGGCATAGCACTTCAGAGGGCGTCAGTCTGATCCAGCAAGAGCCCCCTTGGTGCTCTGGGATTAAACAGAACAGCATGATATCTCCTGGCCAGCTGCTTCTTGCTATTCCTTCACTGCAGCAAAGGAATTTCTTTTCCAAAGGCAGTGCCAGCAGACGGGAGGGGATGGTGGAAGTCCCTGCCAGCAGCTGTGAGTCCTGCAGTCGCGTGTCCCTGTGCTCTCCCACCACTGTGGGGACCACACAGCTTTGCTGGTGGACAGATTTACCTCCTTCTCTCAGGCCAGGCAGCTTCAGACACAAACCAAAGCAGGCAGTCATTTATCACAGCTCAAGCTGCAGCTCAGTCCTGAGCTGTGTTTAACAATACTGAGGTTTCTTGGAGTGTATCTCGCTCCACTTGCCTTCTGCAGAGGCATTGCTGAAGAGCAGAAAATAATGGTTTTCATGGCATGACCCCACTGCTTAGTTCAGCTCTGACTTCATTCCCCCAAATCTCATGTGCCACTCTCCCTGCTCCCTTCAGGATGCTACCCAAACATTCCCTTCATTAATCCCTCTCTGTGTTTGTTGTCCCCTCCATATCCCTCCTAATCAATCCACCTGCTAGCAGAACCACCTGGTAAGCCATACAGGGACCTGATCTGGCTGAAAGCAACATTTTTCCCCCTTTACTGTCTTGTTTTTAACCTACCTCAACACTGCTGCACATGGGGACCTTAACAGAGATCCTTGTGAGGCTCACAGTGTGTTCCTTCTGCTGTGCTGATGTATCAGTCTTGAGATGCTCCTTCCCCTAGTTCACACCAAGTCACCACAGAGTCACTCAGAGGCCAACCCCTCTTCCCTGCCCTCAGGGTCCTTGCCCAGCTTGCAACCTCTGCTGCAGGTCTCTGATAGCACACATCCTACCCATGACACAGCAGTGACACTGCTCACAGATGTGAAATAGCAGCAGGAAGCTCTGCCCAAGCATGGTACGGGGACCAAAAACCCTGCTGGTCATTGCTCATCTCACCCATGCCTGGCTTTGTTCCTGGGCTGCTATATTTCAGAAGAATACTTTCATTTCCCAAACAGGGTCTTTGGTTTGTAAGTTTGTGGGTTTTTTTTCTGACTGAAATAGAAGGATGTAACCCTTCTGACTGAGCTGGCAGCAGCACAGACTTGGCTCAAATTTAAAGAGGTTGCTAATAACACATTAGCTCAAAGTCCTTGGCAAAGTCAGCTGAATTTTTCCTGTTCACACGCAATTCACACTGCCTTGGAAACAGTCTTTTATAGCAGAAATTAAATCAGAAAGGTGGACAAACAGTAATACACTCCTACCTGTTCACAGCCCAGCCATCCCAGCGAGGTGCCCTGAGCCAGCAGGCTCTTTGCTCCCAAGAGGTGACAAGTCCCACTTCTCTGTGGGATTGCATGAGCCTCCCCAAGCCTGATATTTCTCAGATGCTGCAAGCCCAGAGCTCCTGACTTTTGCACGTTTGCACCTCAGTAACAGCTACCTCCAGTATTTCACTGTAAAATGTGTTTGGAAGAGTCTGACCTGGTTTCCAAGGTGTTGAGTGTCCTGCATCACCACTCACTCTGTGGTGGGCTGATCTGGCATACTGAATCACCCCTTGCCTCTTTTTCCCCTGCTCTCCCAGATCCCCTGTGACACATTCTGGCTTTCCCCTGTGTGGTCTGAGGAGCTTTCAGATGACAGCGTGCTCAACGTGCTAATTTGAAACAGCGGGATCCCACCAGGGCTGCATTCCCAGCGCTCATCAGGCACTGGGCACAGTGTGCTGGGTGTTTGCTTCCTGTGGGATGCAGAGATGCTCATCTGTGGCCACGAGCATTCCAGACCCACTGACAGCTGTGTGATGTGGAGGGCTGCCCCAGGGGAACCTTTTGCACTGCTGAGTGGGTGTGAGGGGATCTGGATGGGTTTCCCACGTGCTGCCACCTTATGAGGGTAAGTAAGGTTGAGTTGTGAGGCCACACATCACATGAAAACACTGTGCCTTCACACACCATTGAGCACATCTGATATCTTGCAGGCACTTTAAGGAGCTGGTTCATAACTTTGTGTGCTTCTCCCAACCCTTGCTTTCTCAGTCCTGGTCCCAGTGCCTCATCCTCACCTCTGCTTCAGCACCTACACTCAGCAAATCTCTCCCTGAACCTCTCCATCTCCTTAAATGGCAGAAGACTTCTCATTTCTGTGGGTTACACCTGTCTGCAGAAAGAGCCTGAGAAGACAGATCTTCAGCAAGATTAAGTGCAGGGTGGGAAGTTGTGTTCATCTCTGTCTATGCAGCTTGTTCTGCTCAGCATAGCTGAGGTTACACTTGAAGATGCCTGAGTAGTTGTGGAGTTGAAGTTGGGATCAGTGCAGGCTTATCCTTGTGCAGGGTCAAATGCTGCTTTTAAATATAGACAGAATTAATAGGAGCTTGGGAAGCCTCATTTTTTTGCCTTGTGCTTACACTTAGTCACAGGGATCTTGCTCTCAGCCACCATCAGAGGTAAAATCATGTTGACAAGTATTTTTTGGGTTGACTCAGTGCAGCTGATCTTATGTTGTGATGAATTTCTGCTCCCAGCCAATTTTGCAAAGTACACCATGGCTGCCCAGCAAGGCGAGGGGAACAGAGTGGTGATGCATGCTGCAAATCAATTAAGAGACACCCTGCCAAATTTATTCCTTTGTCAAACGATTCAGCAAATGACTACAGGATGGTAAAAATGGCTTTTATTAGTGCAGCATGAAAAATTCAGCACTGTAAATGAGAGAAAGATTAGTCCACAGGCCCTCAAGACCAGAGCTGGGCAGGGCTTGTTCTCTCCCTCCACCATTTGATGACCATGATTCACAAACCTCAAGCCTGGATGGTACCAATCTGCTCCAGGGCTTGCAGTGGAGAAGTAGACATCTCCTAACATTTCCCAGGGGAGGAGACTTCTTTGCTGGCCTGGGGCATAGCATAGTTCTTGAGCAGGAGCTCCACACAGCCACAGCCTCAAGGGCAGTAACAGCATCGAGGTGGGTGTGAACACTCTCCTGGAGGCTTGGGTGAGGGGACCTGGGACTCGTGGTGGTGGTGAGCAGCACCCCACAGAGTAAAGTATCCCATTGTCATCCCCAGTCCACACGGGGAAGCTCACACAAACCTGCGCAGTCACGCTCCCTGCATCCCGTGCTCCGCCTCCTTCAGCAAAAATGCCACCAAATGCAGGCACAGGTCAGATGTATGCCTCCAGAAGAGCCTGAACAAATCCAGGGGCAGCAACTGTGAAAGTGTAGCTCAGGACAGCGTTTGGCAGGATCCTCAGTGCTTCCTCCTCTCCCTCCTGGGCTGAGAGAACACAGAGGGAGATGCGGCAATCGTTTGTCCAGCACAGCCTGTGTTGCAGCTCTTTGTTCTAGTGGAGCTATACCAAGCCTGAGAAGGCTGCACATCCCAGGAAGTCTTTGTATATGGACAGCTTCCTAACCCTAGTTCAAACCAGTCTGCAGTGGGTTTTGGCAAGTGTCAGCTGGGAAACTTTTCCTAAAAGTTTCATCCCAAACATGTCAGTGTTTTTTACTATTGCTTTGTGGGATTTTCTAACCTGGATGGCAAATTCCAATTGGATTTTTCCTATGTTTGGCTAGCTTGATATGTAAAATAATGTAATAGGTTTTACACTAACAAGAGATCTAATGATTGACTATTGGTCCAGTTTCTTGGTCTTTCCTTATAAAACTCAGTAGAAATTTGTGGAAGATTAAGATATCCATCCCTACCATAAGTGCACAGGTCATGGTATAGCCCCGTGGGATCTGTACAAGGGTACATAACTCATTCTTTATACTCATCATATATGTGGGTAAAGATGAAATCATGACATATATCCAAAGTTCTGGGGGTGAAGTACTGTGCTCATTAGGCCAGGAGACCCCTGATTACATGATGGAGTTTGTTGTTTTACCACTGGCAAAAGTCTACTGACATTGAGATTTTGGATACAGGATTAGGTGTGCCTTGGATGGGAGGTGCAAAGAGGACTGAAACAGAGCCAATGTCAGCTTCTAACAAAGGACCTCTCTGTGCAGTAGCTTTGAGAGAAGCAGAGCTGTGTCCCCTGCTCCTGAGGACCTGTCACCATCTGGTGCCTCAAATACTGTACTTCTGGGGTCAGGGTAAGACAAACTGAGCCGGGCTAACTCACACACTCCTCTTCTGCCTCAGCACATATTATATCACTTAGGGCAGTGCTTTTCCAACAGGTCTCAGGATTTAGTGCCGTTCATATTTGATCAGGCAGAGATCCCCAAGGAACCATTTGAGTAGCAGAGAATATGAGTACAGAATATGAAGGGACCACCTGGGCCATTAAACCAGTCCCCTGTTGTCCCTTGCAACCACATAACAGACATTTAATCCAGAAAGGTCTGGATTAAATGGAACTGCCTCTATTCCTCCTCCCCTGTGTGGCTGAAGCCTGCAACATGATATTAAAGCCATCACTGAAAGCACATTTTTTGCTGCAAAAAGGCAGAGCTCCCAGAAAATGGAAAGTCTCTGGTGTCTTTGGCCGTAATATATTGCTAGGAATAACACACTTCCTAGCAATAGCATTTCTCACAGAGCCAGACTTGGCATTTCCCCAAGCATTTTCTCAGCCATTCTAGAGATTTATAACTAATAATTGCATAGCTGGATAAATAATTAGACTCTGAGGTTTTGTCTTAGCTTTTTTTACTTATAAATAAATCCCTTATTCACAAGCTGTATTAAAATACCTGTCGGTACTGTAATGTGCATTTCATGTCACACTTCCTTATTTCCTGCCTAGGTACACTGATTCCATTTCCATTATCTGCACTTTATTTATGCAATTATCAGACCTGTCTTTCATCAGAAATACACCTATTCCACCTGTATAGGTGTATATCACTATGTTGGAGATGGTTCACAGACACAAACTGTCGTGGTTTAACCCCAGCCAGAGACCAAGCACCATGCAGCTGCTTGCTCACTCCTCCCTACCCCCATGGGATGGGGAGGAGAGTTAGGGAAGGAAAAAAACCCCCATGCATTGACATAAGGACAGCTGACAATTGAAACAACATAAAATGAAATAATAATGATAATAACAAGAGCAGTAATAATAACAACGATAACAATGAAGAAAAATAATAAAACTCAATTGAAAAAAACCATGAGTGATGCACAATGCAATTGCTCACCACCTGTTGACCAATGTCCAGCCCATTGTTGAACAGCTATCAGTCTGTCCCCTGGTCAACAGCCTCCAGTTTATATACTGGTCATGATGTTCCATGGTATGGAATACCCCTTTGGCCAGTTTGGGTCAGCTCTCCTGGCTGTGCTTCCTCCCAGCTTCTTGTGCAGCTCCTCACTGGCAGAGCATGGGAAACTGAGAGGTCCTTGACTTAGGGTGAGAACTACTTAGCAACAACCAAACATCACTGTGCTACCAACATTATTCCCATACTGAATCCGGAACTGTAACAACACTATTCCGGCTACTAAGAAAAAATTTTCTCCATTCCCAAAAAAGCATGACACAAACACACATACTCAAAGAGTAACAGAGAAGTGGCTCAGGACAAGGCAGAAACCCATCATCAAACGATGGAGTTGTTCTAAATTGCATCTGATTGCCCTGACTGAATGCTGAGATACGGCAGAGCTATGGCAGATCACGCTGTCCCACTGAAGGAGAATTCTGAGGGAAGAGCAGTGACTCCCAAGAACAAGCTGAAACCCTGCAGAGGAACTGTTGGTTGATGTTTAGGAGGTCCTTCTAGGAAGACAGAGAGAGCTATTGCAGCACTGCACTCTCACAGGACCCGGCGTTAGAAGACATGCATGAAGCATCTAAGAAAGTGAGGGATAAAGAAGCACAAAGAGCAGCATGAGCAATATATTCACCCCTCAGAATTTTACACCACTCCCCTTTTCATTCTTGGCATGCCCCAAAGTTGCACAGCTACTTACAGCCAAGGACAGGACAAGAGAAACCAGGTTAGATTTATAAAAGGACAAGCACTCTCAGCACTGGAAATAGATGAGCATGTCACCTTTCATCAGCTGGAGGCAGATTTATGGGAAGGAGGACATTTATGGGAGGCTACCAGGGCTGTTGCTCTCCCCCCACCCTGTTCTGCTGCCTCGTATGGCACATGCACTGCTCCTCATCAGTGCCCCAGCTGTATCTGGCCCCATTTTAATTTCCACCACTGTCAATCCCTGGTGCAGCTTTATCCTCTCTCTGTGTCTTCATTCCTCTTCCCAGTTAGCCAAAATCTCTTTTGGGCGGTTTGCAGCCCACAGGAATTAGCCTCTCCTTGGGAGATGTGGGGGGGGGGAGCAAGCAAGGCAAAAGCTGTCAGGGAGCAGACTGACTCTTACTCAAACAGAAACATAAACTCAGAAGACCCAAAAGACCCAAAAGCCTGTTTTTTCCACACTTGATTCTCCTTCTATTGTATGCCAGCTGGGTGCTATTTTCAGCCATAAGCAATAGAGCTGCAGCAAGAAGGATGGAGAAGGCATGTGATCATTCCTAAATCTCACAGCAAAGTTGGGTATAGCCAGCATGACCTGAGTCCACCTGACCTCTCTCATTGAAACTGAATTCACTTCTGTGTCAATAAACTTGATTTCATGGTTGTGTTGGGGCACAAGGGCAAATAAAGACACTGGCTTCTGGCCCAACATCTCATGCCTCAGCTCTGACCCTGGGCAAGGGTGACAGACGATGTGCAAGATGTATTTCCTAGTGACACTAGTTTCTTTTTGTCCAGCCAAAGATCTTCAGCAGAACACCAGCGAGTACCCATAGTAAAGCAGGTTGATAAGCACTGCTTTTCCTGTTTAATCTAGAGATGGGCATATTTTGCATCATGCAATTGGAAAACACAGACTTTAATGGGCTGAGGCAGACAAAAGCAATCTGTAAGAACTCATTGCTTTTTCCTCCTAACCACATTTTTCTTCTCTCCATTGGGCCCAAGCCTCGCAGCAAGGGTAATAGAGACACTTCTACAAATGCACAGATGGATGCATGCATACAAATGGATATGATTTTGCTGGAGTTCCACAGAAAGAGGAAGGGCTGTTGAGCCAGCAAGTCAGGTTTGGCCTCACATATTCCCCTCACCACCCCCCCACAACCACACACTGGGCTTCTGAGTTCTCTGCAAAATTGAACGTTTTCATATTGCTGGCTGGTAGGAGATCCAGTTGCCTCTGGCTTTTGTTGAGGGGCATTGGGGAGCAGCTGCTCCCCCAGAGCCAAGGCAGGGCTGTCAAGTGGTCATGGTAGTTGGCTGCCTGCTGGAAGGGGGCCAGGAGCTTCAGGAAAGGCATTAGTCATTTCACTTACTAGAAAAATCTTCAGTAACCACCGAGTGCTTTCCTGGTCCTATGAGGGTTTTTTGGGGGGGTTATTTTTTCATTTCTTTGGCCTGTTGAGTTTTGGTTTTGATAGTACCTTGTGAAAATAACTGATTCTATGAAACACCCCAGAGAATCTCTGCCTTTGGCAGCCAAACCTGTTCTGCCTCACAAAGCAGGCAGCCGTCCCCACAGTGCCGTGGCTGCAGCAAAGCTCTGCTGCTGCACAGCCCTCAGAAGAGCATCCCTCAGAGAGCACCCAGACGCTGCTCTGCACTCACCTGTCTACTTAGAAGGGCAGGGACATAGTAAGAAAGTCAACCTATTCTTTACACCATTGGGTACCTTTGTGGGTCACTTCACACTGTCCGTAGAAGGGAATGAGGAGGATGAAGTCACTTATGTTTTTCATAAACTTTCAGAAAGTTAGAGGGACTTTCTGTCTGGGGTCCCTGCTGGCCCATGCAGACCTGTGCAGTAAGATGGTGGTCAGGGCAACATGGTGAGAACTGCCAAATTCTTCCTTGATGAGGTGGCCTGTGGGACAGAAAGGCTGGAGCACACTCCATAGGGAGCTACTGTGTCTGGAGTTAGGGAATTGCACTTCATAACCCACACAGAAGACGTTCCTACTGGTGTTAAGCTATGTCCCCTCCAATGAAGTTAGAGAAAGGGCAGAGAGGACAACTAAAATGATCAAGGTAATGAAGCAACTTCAAAGGAAGGCTCTAGAGATAAGGAGACTGGGGGTTATGACTGACATTTGCAAAATCATGAAGGCAGTGGATGAGGTGAATGCAGAAGGGTTATTCATCCCTAGAACTTGGGGAAGCATGATCAAACCAGTGGTAGATTAGTCTAAGACAGATAAAAGTGCTTCTTTGCATTTAGGGTAGCGAGCCCTCCTCAGAGCTCTGTCTGAGCTATGCCATGGAAAGAGCTAGATAGATCACATGCAAAAGTGAACAAAGGAACGAGCCAGGAACTGAGCAGTGCATTGGTCAAAGAAGGTCAGGGTCCATTATCTCCTCTTGTATTAATCACTGTCAGTCATAACCATTGTGTTTGTCTCTAGTGCATATTCATCAACAATTTTTATATAAGCCTTATAGGTACTCATGTATTTGCCTTATTACAAGAACACATCCTCAGCCTGTAATTCTTGCACAAAAAGCAAATTAAGAATTAAGAGCTGTGATTTACAAGAGCGAGCAAGGCAGTGTTTAACCTAGCCAGCTAATTCTTCTTTAAATCTCTGCTGAAAACCACAGGCAGGCTTCCAGAAAGTGAGCCTTTCTTCAGCATTTCCTATAATTTGAAAAAGAGGTCAGCTGGAGTTCTAAATTACTGAGGGAAATTGGTTCTTCTTTGTCTGGTTTCCACCAGTTCTGCCAAGATCACACAAAAATTGAAATGAACTTCCTAAAATTTCAAAAACATGCTGTAGCCATTGGAAGTCAGTGGGAAACACTAGTGCAATAACCTACCAGCATGGCTGACTGCAAAAGAAACTGGACCTCTGACCAGGGGACCTAGCAGTGTGAGGAGAAACAATTGCTAGATCATGTATGAGGAAGAATTCCTTATCCCCCCAAGTCAGTAGCAAGCACAGGAGTGGTTTGGGGACTCCACTTTCCATTCAAACTGCATGGAAAGAAATCTGGAAACTGCCAAGCCACCTCCCACTCCAGGTCAAATATAAACTTTGTCAAGCCTAAAGGAAACATGTCTGCTAGAAATTTTGGTGCTTCTACACATGTACATTTCCAATGAAAGGCCAAGAAACATTCTGGGGTAAGAATCCTGCCTTTTCACTCTGTACAGTAATTATTCCTGAACACTGTAAGAAATTTGTTGTGTATGAGGTACAGGCAGGTTGCATGGAGCTGCAACTGGAGCCTGGCAGAAAGCAGAGAGGAGAAATTGCTGTACAGCTCGAGATGTTTAATGTGAGCATTAACCTCTGATACCCACATCATTTGGGACACAGGAGACTGCAGGTTCAATTTAACTCACTTCAGAAACCTTCACTTTGGAAATGTTTGTTGCATGTAGATTTGTTTAACAAACCTGTGAAGAAAGCTGCTAAGTGAACATTTATCATCTCTCAGGGCTGCTCAATCTATAGGATTTACTTTTAACAGTTATTTTGTAGCTGTGACTTTCAGGCAGACACTAGAGCAGAGCTTCGTGAAGTGAATGGTAATACTGGGCTTGAGAGAAAGAAAGGCAGAAATCTGGATAATTACAGCCTTTGGAGAGACAGCCATCCCATAGGCTGGTCCCAAACTTTTACAGATCTGGGCAGTGTCTATGGACTTCTGTTCTGCTGAGAGCCCTGATGACACAGGCAGGAATTTCTCACAGCAGCAGGGCATCTTTCAGCAGCCTCAATGGGTGGCCTCCTCCCTCAGCTGTGCTGTTTGTGGGAGGATATAGAGATCAGCCCTGGAAACTTATCCAGCTGACTAATAATCTTTTAAAAAAAAGAGTTGAGGAGTTATTCCTGGTTCATATCAGTTTGCTGACCCAGAGACGGCAGTCAATAAATGTTCAGCTGTGGAATGTCCATGAGCAATTAGCAGCACAAGCTGCTGAAGGTGGCAGTGCTGCAGTGAGAAATGTTTGTACACCCACAGCTTGAAAAGTTAAAACTTTTGCCAGTACTTCAGCAAAGGATTTAAACTGGTATGCAGGTCAGCAAGGAGGTAAAGTGATGCGGACCAAGAACCTTGTCCTCTCCTTCCAATTTCCAAAACTTGAGCATATCACACTTATCATTAAAACTAAAATATGCTTTCTCAGTATATCCACATCTTAGAAATGGCATCATCCATTCAAAGATTCTTCCAGCTCCCCATGAGATTTCAACCAACAGATGGCAGCAGCCCTATTCGTAATGGCACTACTACTGCAGTGTTTGTTCTCATCCAGGCACATGGTCGCCAGGTTCCTTGGGATGCTCCAGACCTCACTGATGACCCTGTGGTCAGAAGGGCATAAGAAATGTCCCTGTAACAGAGCAAGTGGCCATGAAACACAAGGAGTGTCCACTGGCTGCAGTCTCCACTGCTTTCCTGGGGGCAGGATGGCTTAAATGGGACTACAGAAAGCACAGCTGAGCCCTGTCAGAGACATTGACCATCACAGCCCCACAAGCTGCATAGCAGCTAACAGTCAGCATCACTGTTTTTTCATACATGAACTCTGTATGGCTTATGTAACATTTATTTAGGCACTGCCTCCACTGCTTGCCACAAAGCATGTGTGGGTGGTCTTTTTGGTCAAACACCACAGGCACTTCTCATTTCTATTAGTTCCTTGCCACTTGTCATCTAAAAGCATTTGGCCATTCACAGGCTGCCACAGGCTTTTCCCTCTGAAAAACCACTTGAAACTCAATCTCCTCACATGAAAGTTTTCTTTCTCTGACAGCACTTACCTTTTACACCCACTCTCTATTTTACACATATACTTAAATTGTCCATGCACATCAATGACATAAAATCAATTTTTTGTGGTTATCCAAGAGATTCCCCACCCATCTTGTAAATGTTTTGGTATATGTGCAACATACAGCCTCAGGGCTAGAGTCAGTTTACCAAAATATTTCCTTGGCCCCCTAAGTACACTGGAGAAGAGATTCAGTGGATTTGAGAAGGGAGTTGGGTACTACAGGGCTGGCCTGAAATAGTTTTCTTCTTCCCAATGGCACCATGATTGTCACCGGCCTCTCCTGGGCACTGGTCACTGCACATCTCATGGTGAAAAGATAAGCATGGGGATGAGCAGGAAAAATGCCACTGGGAGGTGGCAGCAAAGGGGAAACTGTGGGTGTGCTGCCGAAGGGGGAAGGGGATCTGGTGACAACAGGCATGGAAGATGCTGACGTACCCAATGCCACCCTTGTCTTGGTCATTCCAGTACAGCTTTCCTTCCATAATCCCTGGCTCCTGAGACTCATGGTAATGCCTAGAGCAAAGAAGAGTTACTCTCACTGGAGGAGGCCTGGCTTAGGGAACATTTAAACCAACTAGACATACAGAAGTCTGTGGGACCTGAGGGGAGGCACCCATGAGTGCTGAGGGAGCTGGCTAATGTAGCTACAAGACTGCTCTTAAATATGCTTGAAAGGTTGTGGTGATCAGAGGAAGTGCCTACGGATAGGGAGAAAACAAATATGACTCCTACCTGCAAGAAGAGCAAGAAAAAAGTCTGGGGAACCATAGGCTGGTCAGCCTCACTTTAATACATGGGAAGATAAAGGAGCAAATAATCCTGGAAGCCATTTCCAAATATAGGAAGAAGAAAACCATGACTGGAAGAAGTCAGAATGATTTATGAGGGTTATGAGGATGAAATCATGTTTGGCCATCCCAAGAGCATTTTAAGATGAGATGACTGGTGGATGAGGAGAGAGCAGTGGCCTTTGTTTACCCTGATTTTAGTCAAGTCTTTCCCCACAGACAAACTGATGAAGTTCAGGCTAGGTATGTGAGTGCTAAGCTGGACTGAAAGGCAGCCTAACTGCAGAGTTCAGAGGGCTGTGATTGGTGACATGAAGTCCTGCCAGAGGCCAGGCCCTAGTGCAGTACTCCACTATGATGGGGGTTGGTGCACCAGCTGGTTGTGTTGCCATTCAGGGGGACCTCAAGAGATGAAGACACGGGATGGCAGGGATCTCACCAAGTTCAGCAAAGAGGAGCGCCAGGCTCTGCCCCTTGGGAGGAATAATGGAATGGACCAGTACACACTGAGGACCAGCCAGCTGGAAGGAGCTTGGCAGAGAAGGACTTAGGGGTCCTGGGGACACCTAGCTGACCATAAGCCAGCAGTGTGCCCTTGTGGCAAAGATGGCCAGCCACCTCCTGGGCTGCATTAGGACAAGTGCCACTAGTAGGTCTGTGGAGGTGAACATTCCCATCTGCTGAGCCCTGGTAAGACTCATCTGGGGTCCTCAGTACAAGAGATATGTGGGCATACTGGACAGAAGATAATTAAGGGATCAGAGCACCTGACATATGAGGAAATGCTGAAGGACCTGGGAGTGTTCAGCCCAGAGAAGGGAAGGCTCAGGGAGACCCTATAAATATGTACCTGAGGTTGGGAGACAGTAAGGAAGGCAGAGACAGACTTTTCTTACTGGTGCTAAATGAATGGTTGGGAGGTAATAGAAACAATTGGAAATACAGAAAATACATTTTTTTACTCTACAAGTGATCCAACACTGCAACAGGTTGCTCTGAGAGGTTGTGTAGTTACTGTCCCTGGAGTTATTCAAAACCCATCTGGACGTGGTCCTGGCAGCCATCTCTAGATGGCCTTGCCTGAGCAAGGCAAGGGCTCAAGCCAGATAATCTCTGGGTGCCTTCCATCCTCAAACATTCTATGATTGTTGTAGTCTTTAAATAATTTTAAAATTAAGTCAAATGCATATTTTTCCTGAAGTGAGAACCAAAGTCAAGGAATGACACAGAAAGGTGAATCAGTGGAATCTTAATATTTCAGAAAATGTTTTCTGTGATTTCAGTGTTTCTTAAAGTAATTGTGTGACTGAGCCTTGTTCTTAACTTTATTCCTTGAAACTGAAAACCTGCTTAATTCCAGCCCACATAGAAGTCAACCCTGCCAATACCCCGGACACCAGACCAATAACCTCCCTCCTCCACCACCATTTGGGCTAAACAAACTACACTAGGCATCTTAATTAGGTACGTGCAGTCATCTTGGAAGGCACGTAGAAAATGACCTAATCCATAATTAGCTCACCGAATCTGGATTCTGTGGGAATTTTCTTAGGCTCTTGATTTTGCTGCATACATTAGTGTACCTCTGCAAAAAGCCCTCTGAGGCTGACAGGAATACACAAGCACACCCACGCCTGCACTGTCCTTGTCCCTCCGCTCATACCACTGGCCTCTGCTGTGTCCTTGTGGTGCCTCGCCGAGGGATCTTTCTGGAGCTCTGCTCATGAGTATCCCAGGCACAATGGGGCCCTCTTGACTCTGCTGCACATAAATAGGTCAGATTGCTGCTCTCCATCCCATTTATGCAATCACTAGAGGTGCTGGCCTCAGAAGAAGACGGATAAGAGAAAGCTTACCTTACCAGCCCTCCCTCAGGGGCCAGGTATAACTCCCACCTCTGCACTGAGAAGAGGACAATGGTCAGTGCTCACTGCAGAGCCTGTCTGTCTGTACTTGGGAGGAGGGAGCCAGGGATGTGCATGGCTGTGATGTTCACAGCAGAGGTGACAGCAGGGCTCACAGCCACAGTACTCAAAGAGAAACGGGTACACAGTCACAGTACTCAAAGAGAAATGTGCAGCCCTAGAAGATGTTTCACTCTTTTGAGCAAAAATGAGGCAAAAATAAATCAAAATAAACATTCCAGGTTCTACAGGGTCATTGAAAAACAGCCCAGCTGTAAGAACAACAAATCATGCACAGTGCATAGCTCATTTTCCCTTCTGTAGGTTAACCAGAGAAGGTCACAGCAATCATGTTTAATAAAAGAAGGTTTCCCTTATTTCCTGGCACTAGCTCTGAGCAATTGGCTGTAAGGGCTGCTTTCAAATCTCTCCCCAGTTATTCTGTCTCTTTTCTGCTCAATATTCCTTGAGGTGCTTACAGCCAATAGATTATCTCTCTTCTTTTTTTTTTTTTTAATGAAAAGATTATATTAATTTAGCTCAGATTTCCACCAACACCCATTATAAGTCTCCACAGATTTTATATTAGCATGGGAACTTTGAATGCACAATAATTGAAATATATTACATTCAAATAAAGTCTCAAGAGGGCAGCTGGTTTAATTCTACTGGTTTTTTAAAAGTCTGATCATGAGAGAGAGACTCTCCCCACACTGATGAACCATTTCACTGCTTTCTCCTAATGGTGCCTTGTATTTTTTCTTTGACAGCTATGCCGAATATTTTGTTTGATTATCAGCAGATCTTTCAGGCTCTAGTCCTGGCTGAAAATGGTCTGTGTGGTGCAAAATGTCCTTGTTTTATGCCTTGCCCACCACTCAGAACACAGCCACTTCTCAGTACCTGTTGAACCACGTTACCTGTGGCTACATCCATCTTTCCCAAGAGCAGCCACGCTGCCCAGCCTAGCTGTGGACTCTGCTGCAGCTCTGCCTGCAGGATGAGTGGGCCAGCCCCTTCTCAGGATGGCAGCAGGACCCACAGGCACCTTCTTATCTGGCACTCCCACCTTTGGGGTCTTCTTCACCAGGGCTGCTGCTCTGCAAGGGCCAGGCAGTGCCACCAGGCCTGCAGAGCCAAGTTAATGCCCACAGAGAATGACTCAGGCGGCACAGCCGTCACTGCTGCCTACAATGAGTTTTTGTTCTAAGCAAAGGGAAGATCACCATGGTCAACTGGATGAAAAGTTATAATTTAAAAAAAACTCACCAGCAACAAGGAAAGAGCCTGTTGAGAGTGAAAGGAAAACATGGACAATAAAACATGCCATTTCTCCTTGGTTAATAAGTACTGGGAAGAAGTAAGCATTGCCAAATATTGAAGTGAGTTAGAAATGGAACAACAAAACAATTAAAATATGGCAAAAGGCTCTTAGAGCAAAGGAAGCTGCTTACAATCAGTAGAATCAGGATAAAGACTAGAGACTACCCATGTATAGCACCTAAAAGTAACACCCATTTATAGGTCTGTTTTTTGAGAAACTATCTGGAATACAGTGCACAATTCCCAAAGATCAGCTTCAGGGAACATCTGAAGTGAAACAAGTACAGGGTGTAAATACAGAGAGAAGGGCTCTTCTAAATGGGAAACTGGCTGCCAAAGAGTCCTGGCTGGATATCAGAGGGCAGAAGAAGGATTCTGTAATAATTTTTCAGAAAAGGTAGTGAGAAAAAGTAGGTCAAGTAATTTTGAACCTAGCTCATGCAAATCTTTTCAAAGAACTCCTGAAGGTGACATTGCTGTAGACAGTGTATTTCTGGTGCCTGCAAAGGCAGAGCACTGGCTGCAACAGACCAGGTGATATCATCAATGCAAATAAACATGCAAAATGTATGTAAGGAGGCTCATCTCCAGTAAAAGAAAAACTATATTCCCTCTTAAATGCTTTCACTATGTGTCAGATAGAACTATTGTGTTGATACTTTTTTATTGAAGTATTTCAACAGAGAGAGCAGAACACAAAAAAATCTTGGACTCGTGAAAGAGATGTTAAGTATCACTCACCATGTCCAGTACAACCTGATTACTGACGTTCATGAAGATGACCTCTTGAAAATAGAGAAAGCATTGGTTTGGTCAGATGAATTTCATAAAAAATCTCTTAACTGTAGTGATATTTTTAGTTTATGTTTTTCTGAGATCTATGTATGCTAAGTGTAAGTGTAGCTAAGTTTTCAGCTCAGGTCTCCTCCATTGTCCTCAGTAGATTTTTTGCAATATTGTGAATTCAAAGACATTCAGTTTCTGTAAATAATTATTTTAGTCACTGATAATGGAAATATCTTGAACCTTCCCTTTGCATTATTATCAAGATAACTGGGGAAGAAGAGGTAAAAAACCCAAGCAGAGCCCCATCTCAGCATCCAGGCTGTGTCCTGAATATTCCTAGAGTAAAGCCATTGCAGAAAAGCCTGTCCCACTTGAATGGTGCCCTAAAGAGAACTTTTCTGTTTTCTGTGAGGCTGCCTGGCTTCATGGACCATAGACTGGCCCAGGCTTCTCCTGGGACTGGGAGAGTAGATCTTGCTATTATTGTTGCCACTCTGCACTGATTAATATCACTTTGTCCAGCAGGACAAATCTGATCCTGATTAAGAGTAAATACCCAATTTCCCCTCTATTAGCTTAGGCTGAGCACATCAGGATATTTGTTCTGACTTTATGCTTCACCCAATCTTCTGATGTGTTGCAGAAGGACAAGCACTGCCCTTTCTGGTGTGCAATTACAGTGGCTGACAGCAAACCCCGTCACGTGTGAAGTGTGTACTCCCACCAGGGTGGGTAGACACTGCCTCTATTCCTTGTATAATATGGCTGCAGGAGTTTTGATTCTTTACTGGACCATTTAAACCCAGATTTACATCTCTTAGAGCCACACCACTGCTCTAATTAACATTTGTGTGAGTGTATTTTCTCCCTCTCTCCACCAACACACCATGGTGTTTGACAGAAAGGATGTTCCTCTCTTCAGGAATCTGATTAAGAACAGCAGTTCTGACCTGGAAGGCACAGTGGGCTCTTTTCTCCCTGAATTGAGCAGCACCTTGCCTATGCTCCCCTCATTGCCCTGTGGCATTACTGGCAGTACCAGAGCTGAGCCCCAGCTTGGCATTACAGCAAGAGTGGTGGAGGAAGTGATGGAGGGGAGGGCTCAGCTCTACCTCAGCTACAGACCAGAAAGCCAGGTGGGCAGCATAGCAGAAAGACAGGCTAGGGAGAAAGTCTGTCATGCATTTTCAGACTAATTTAGTTTGTCCTTGGTTGTCATTGCAATGCCTTCCACGCTCATTTAAAAATACATTTCTGCAGGCTGAGCAGTGACTAAAGCAGAACGGCACAGTCTGATATGCCGCAGGAGGCAGGACAATAGGAACATACGCAGTTTTTCTTCTTTCCCAGAGGTGCTCCCGAAGTTGCAGTTTTTCTCTCGGCCGTCAGGGCACGGCTCCAGAGCTGCCTGTGCTTTGGAGCTGAGCACACTCCAGCTTCCCCGTGCTCAGTGCCCCGCGGGGCTGCAGGGGCAAGCTGGGGCTTGCTGACAAACCACCTTGTCCTGCTCTAGGCTCCATCTCCTGCACGATTTGGTTGCCTTCAGTTAAAAACTATGCTTACATAAGTAATCCTAGGACCAAGCTTTTCAAGGAGTTTTAGCTTCATTATGTCCTTAATGTACTTTAGCTCTTAGAAAGAGTACTTCTTTGTACAAAACCACAACATAATAGTGAAGTACTCAGCCTTCAGCTCGTGTATCACAAGTTCCTTAAAATCCAGCTATGTTTAGAAATAAAACTTTCAGTTATTTAACATTAGAAGGAAAAAAACTGGAAGCACAATTTTTTTTCTGCATGAACAGTCTGTGGATGTTGGTTGGTGTTCAAAAACCTCTTTCTGAAATGTTTAACATGAATTCTTGGTGATGTTGTTTTGCTTCTGTCACATATGCTCCATCTGTAAGATTTGAATCACTCTTGAAGAAAACAGGAGGATCTCCATGGTGACAAACTCCTGTGGTCTGAAAAAAAGATGACAATATTTGCTCTATATTCTTATATTTCTATTTTGTGATTTTTCCCCCTCAAGATGAGTTTACAATGATAAACATATAAGAGCAGGGTTTATAATAGTAATTATAAACAAAACCTTCCTGAATGTTCAAAGAATCTGTCCTCTCTTATGTACACCTGAAAAAAGTCATCAGCATGCTGCCACAGAGTGAGAACTCTGCAGGAGGGATATATGAACAAAAACTGCTGCAGCCTCACCCACGCAAGAGTTCCAGAGCTGGAGAATGTTGTTTCCTTAGCCTTCCCTTATGAAAAATTAACACAAAAACATCTCTCTCGTAGATCCTACCAGGATGGAATCACACGGAATTCCGTATGTTTATACACCCCAGTGAGTGATGCCTGTGAGGCTGCAGTGAGCAAGCAGAGCAGAGGGAATCCCCTTGAAGGGGGCCAGGCTTTGCCCCCCACTGTGATGACAGCAACACTCAGAGGTCCCTCTTTTTCCAATGACCCACTATGAATAGGATAGGTCTGTAGAAGCCACTGGAGGAAGTGGAACATTTGTCCCAAAGGCCTCACATTCTTATTTACAGACCTTGAGCTGTTTTTCTCAAATAACAGAAAATTGTAAAATACAGAATATCCATCAAAGTAAGGGTAAAAACCACCCAGCCTCTTGTACTTTGCACCATCTTGGACTAGTTGGTCTCAAAACCACCATGGGATTGAACTGGGATTTTAGCACAGATTCAACTTACATTATATAAGGAAAGTAATTCTAGCAGTTGCTTTGTTGTTGGTACATCGTACAACCTGTGTGAATAAAACTATATGGTTTTTTTAACTGGAAGATTATGTGGTGCAAAATGGCTGACAAAGAAATTCCAATTGTGTTTTGCTCTTCTACCATTCTGTATTCACATTGATCCTGTTAAAAACAGTACAGGATTTCCTGCAGGACAGCAGCCAGCTGAGCTTATGCATTCTCTTGTTGCTCTCAACACATTAAATAGCAAATTCATTTATGTTAAAGCTTCTCATAAAATATTCCAGATCATGATTTTTCAGTAAATTGCTTTTCATGTGAAATGTTTTCAGTTTCTGTAATTACGATAGAGTTCCCTAAGAAAATGGCCTTGGCTTCCCCTAATCTTATACAGGTTTTATAACAGAATATTTATGCTTATTCAGTAGGGTAGCTCCTGATTTATACAGGCTTGTCATTGAGAGAAAAAAAGTAAGAAAAAAGACCACAGAGTCATAAGGGTCATGGTTTAACCACAGCCAGCACCTACGCCCCAGCAGCTGCTCGCTTGCTACCGCAGTGGGATGGAGGGAGGGAATCTTAATGGTAAAAGTGATAAAATCTCGTGGGTTAAGATGAAGACAGTTTAAGCACAAACTATGTGTGCAAGAAAAGCAAAGCAAAACAAGAAGTTAATTCACTGCTTTCCAGGGTCAGCAAGGTGTCCAGTATTCTCCAGGAAAGCCGGGATCCATCACAGTGACTTAGGAAGACAAGAGCCACGACTCCTAACATCCTCCCCTTCCTTCTTCTTCTCCCAGCTTTATATGCTGAGCATGATACCACATGTTTTGGGATATCCCTTCGGTTAGATGGGGGTCAGCTGTCCTGGCTGTGTTCCCTCCCAACTCCTTGTGCACTCCCAGCCCACTCACTGGCTGGGTGGGATGAGGAGCAGAAAATACCTGATGCTGTGTAAACCCTGCTCAGCAACAACTAAAACATTCTGATGTTATCAACTCTGTTTCCAGCACAAAACCAAAGCACAGCTCCATACCAGATACTGTGAAGAAAATTAACCCCAGCTAAAGACAGCACAATAGGATAGGGGCTTTTAAATTTTGAATTGTGAAAAAAAAATAATTCTGGAACAAATTAGCAATTTGTAAACATGAAAATGAGTAAGAGATAAAATGAATTTGTCAAGGACAATCTGTCAAATTAATCTGCATCTCTTCTGCGTGATAGGTCTTGTGAGTAAAGGAGAAACATAAGAAACATAAGTTACACATCTAGAATTCAGCAAGATCTCTGCTGAATTATGTGAAGCTTTCATTGGCAGGAGAAGAAAACATGGACTAAATGAAATTGTGACTAAAAGGTGCAAAAATAATTAGATCACGTACCAGGCTGAAATTATCAAAGATTAACTCATCAAATGAGCGGATATATTGACTGTAGGACATCTGCTGCCTGTCCTGAACCGAAGTCCATTGTGTTCTTTCATTAGTAATTGACAGCAGCACCAAGCACTCACCGAACAAACCTGCCTGGCAAAAAAGGCAGGTTGCAGTTGTGGCTATTTAAATCACTGTCTAGACTATGCTGATGGTACCAAGTAATCTCCATTGACTGTAATAGGAGCTGAGATTCCTGTCTCACATGTAGACCACCTCCATTTTTGTTCTTAGTTAAGAGANATTGTAAAATACAGAATATCCATCAAAGTAAGGGTAAAAACCACCCAGCCTCTTGTACTTTGCACCATCTTGGACTAGTTGGTCTCAAAACCACCATGGGATTGAACTGGGATTTTAGCACAGATTCAACTTACATTATATAAGGAAAGTAATTCTAGCAGTTGCTTTGTTGTTGGTACATCGTACAACCTGTGTGAATAAAACTATATGGTTTTTTTAACTGGAAGATTATGTGGTGCAAAATGGCTGACAAAGAAATTCCAATTGTGTTTTGCTCTTCTACCATTCTGTATTCACATTGATCCTGTTAAAAACAGTACAGGATTTCCTGCAGGACAGCAGCCAGCTGAGCTTATGCATTCTCTTGTTGCTCTCAACACATTAAATAGCAAATTCATTTATGTTAAAGCTTCTCATAAAATATTCCAGATCATGATTTTTCAGTAAATTGCTTTTCATGTGAAATGTTTTCAGTTTCTGTAATTACGATAGAGTTCCCTAAGAAAATGGCCTTGGCTTCCCCTAATCTTATACAGGTTTTATAACAGAATATTTATGCTTATTCAGTAGGGTAGCTCCTGATTTATACAGGCTTGTCATTGAGAGAAAAAAAGTAAGAAAAAAGACCACAGAGTCATAAGGGTCATGGTTTAACCACAGCCAGCACCTACGCCCCAGCAGCTGCTCGCTTGCTACCGCAGTGGGATGGAGGGAGGGAATCTTAATGGTAAAAGTGATAAAATCTCGTGGGTTAAGATGAAGACAGTTTAAGCACAAACTATGTGTGCAAGAAAAGCAAAGCCAAACAAGAAGTTAATTCACTGCTTTCCAGGGTCAGCAAGGTGTCCAGTATTCTCCAGGAAAGCCGGGATCCATCACAGTGACTTAGGAAGACAAGAGCCACGACTCCTAACATCCTCCCCTTCCTTCTTCTTCTCCCAGCTTTATATGCTGAGCATGATACCACATGTTTTGGGATATCCCTTCGGTTAGATGGGGGTCAGCTGTCCTGGCTGTGTTCCCTCCCAACTCCTTGTGCACTCCCAGCCCACTCACTGGCTGGGTGGGATGAGGAGCAGAAAATACCTGATGCTGTGTAAACCCTGCTCAGCAACAACTAAAACATTCTGATGTTATCAACTCTGTTTCCAGCACAAAACCAAAGCACAGCTCCATACCAGATACTGTGAAGAAAATTAACCCCAGCTAAAGACAGCACAATAGGATAGGGGCTTTTAAATTTTGAATTGTGAAAAAAAAATAATTCTGGAACAAATTAGCAATTTGTAAACATGAAAATGAGTAAGAGATAAAATGAATTTGTCAAGGACAATCTGTCAAATTAATCTGCATCTCTTCTGCGTGATAGGTCTTGTGAGTAAAGGAGAAACATAAGAAACATAAGTTACACATCTAGAATTCAGCAAGATCTCTGCTGAATTATGTGAAGCTTTCATTGGCAGGAGAAGAAAACATGGACTAAATGAAATTGTGACTAAAAGGTGCAAAAATAATTAGATCACGTACCAGGCTGAAATTATCAAAGATTAACTCATCAAATGAGCGGATATATTGACTGTAGGACATCTGCTGCCTGTCCTGAACCGAAGTCCATTGTGTTCTTTCATTAGTAATTGACAGCAGCACCAAGCACTCACCGAACAAACCTGCCTGGCAAAAAAGGCAGGTTGCAGTTGTGGCTATTTAAATCACTGTCTAGACTATGCTGATGGTACCAAGTAATCTCCATTGACTGTAATAGGAGCTGAGATTCCTGTCTCACATGTAGACCACCTCCATTTTTGTTCTTAGTTAAGAGATGAATCATATTTCAGCCAATTTTTAAAGAAGTTTTTTTGACACTCAGTAGTTCAGGTTCAATAGCAAACCATAAAAGAGATTAAGAGTTTTGCCCTACCTTTCATGATGGAAGAGCCCTTCAAGTTCTTGGGCACAAAATTGCTTGATTGGGTTCATTTTATGGTTCTACTGTTACTGACAAATGGAGAATATTCGCTCCTATTACCTCTTTTCTCCTCATTAGCACCAAGCACCTCACAGACTGGGTTAGGTAATCCTGCCTTTCTCCAGACACAGAAATAGAGACAACAGATACATGGAAAATCTGTGCAAAACTGAGAGCAAGACCACATGACTTGTCATATCCACCCACCAAATCTTGCTGTCCTGTGACAAATTTTAGTGCAAATTGTCTTTTTCCTGTTTTAATAGAAATCTGCATTAAATTTCCATGCACCAAAACACAGAAGCAATAAAAAGAAAATGATGGAGAAAAAGAAGAAGTTTTTAACTACTGCATGTATATTCGAAGTATCATTGCTATGTCACACTTCTCATCAGGGAATCCTACTCTGGATACTTTTACTTAGGCATGTTTGGGTTCAGATCATGTTAAATGGAAAAGATTCAGTGTCTCCTTTCCCCATTTCATTACAAAAAGCTTGATCACATCGTGCAAGTGTTTGACCCCCAAAAGGAGCAGAACCAGACGAGAAGAGAACAGTCCTTCTGCCATGATTAAAGCATTCATGTTCATTAACATCACAGTGGGGAAAAAAGTACAAAAATGGAGGCTTCCAGCCAAGAAAAATATATGATAGAATACTGAGAAATTGTGAGTAATGATATGTATGATCCAGTATCACTCAGCTTTCTCATTTCCAAATTGCAATGAGATCTGAAATTGCCCATTTTCTCGTCATTTTCCGAGGGTTAACAAAAAGAATCATTCTTTCTCACACTGTGCTCCCTAGAGAATTTCTAAATCATGTGATTTTGCCATTGTGGCCCTTTCTGCTTTCAGAAGTGTCTCTGGAAAAATGTCTATTGTCCCCAAATGCCTGTTAATTGTGCTCAGTTTACTATGAAATCATTGTTTTTTCTTCTAGTGGCTTCTCCTGCAAATCAAACAGAGATAAGCTCATCCGTCTGAGCTCACGCTTTCTTGCACATTAACAACAGTGCAGAAGAAAGCTAAATGATGCCCACAGTTATTGCAGGCAGTCATGATCTTCCAGCTAATCTCAGAGTAATGTCACTGGAACCCCATTATCTTCAGCAGTAGAGATTAGGCTGATTTAAGCAGTTATCTTCCATCAAGTTCTTCCTCTACCGTGTACTGAAGTTGCAGGGCTAGCACACAATGTTAAAAACTTTCCAACACAGCTCGGATTCCATGCTTCAATGAAATGCAGGTTTCCATGGCTATGCTGACAGCGCACATGTGTGTGCTCAGAAGTGGGGCATTGAGGGCAATGCAAGCAAACAAAATTCATTTGCATTGAACTTCAGCAGTGCAGAGGTACCTGGTTTAAAGATAGTCAACACAAGCCATCACTATACAGATCAAAAGTGACCATGAACAAGGCCAGAAACTGGAGCTCTTACAGTTAGAACAGTGAGGTTCTGGCACAGTTTATTTTTTAGAAATATTGAGTGTTGAAGTGTAGCCCAGATGTAACCCTGCTCCTTCGTGAGGGCTGCAAGAATGCAGTGCTCCAGCCTGCTGTCCAGCAACAGACAACCTCCAAAAGTGACTCCAGACAGGAAAAATGCCTGTGCATGCATGGAGGCTTCCCACCCCAGCACCACCTACCTGCACCTCCCAGCCCTTGGCCACAGGCCTCCTGGGACAGTGTTGGAGCTGCAGCAAGGAAGTGTATTCTACTTACCATTAAATACTTTCCTTTTTTTGATTAAACTGCTGTTTCATCTGAGCTGGTAATTTTCACTCCTAAATTATATATTCCAATTAAATCAAAAAGAAAAACGAATGTAACTATAAATTGCTGTGAAAACTAGAAGAGTCAGTGGAACCTAAAACCTATGATACATTTTTAACATTTCAGCATGCACACAAAAGCTATAAATGTATCTCTAAAAAACTCCAACTGCTGCTGTAACAGAAATGTGATCATAAATGATCAGGAAAGTTGTAATTGGGTATTTAGGCATTTACAGACTAATTTTGCCCCAGAGCACTCAATTTCCTCTCCTCCCATAATTTTCTCTAACTGTAATTTAAATTCCTACTCCCCACAAGACCCACTAGGTGGTATGGCATTAGCTACAGTTGTCCTCAAGGCACCTGCCAGTTTGCCAAGCCAAGGCTGGTTAAAACATACTGCCAAGACATGTCCAATAGCTCAATCAGTCTATCAGTCACATTAAATTGTGGTACTTGAGCGTAAGAGGTTGGACATTTCAAGAACAGTGTTGGTACTTCTGTGTCTGAGTAACTACAGCCATAAATTAGTTTTTCTGGGGTTAAAATTCTCCATTTGTTCTTGTTACAAACTAAAGTTAACATATGAAGTGTATTCTCAGTTTAAAACATCACCCTTGCTACTGCTACCACAGACCAAGATTGCACTTGCTTGGCTAGTACATGGGAAACCTCTGGCACCGGGGAGATTGTGTGGAAGGGAAGGAAAAATCCTGGAAGTCTCCAAGGCAGCAGAAGTTTGTAAGATGGGAAACTTACACCTCTTTAAGATGCTTTCTGTGAAGGCTCAGAGAACTCCTTCTCAAATTAATTTTGCACACTTCCAGAGGCCACAAATGCATGTGAACACTGATGTTTTCTCTGGCAGCTGCACATAGGGGATCATGCACAAAGTCTTAGTAGAGCCAGTTGTGGGTGATGTGGTTTAGCTGAGCAATTGAAATACCTGGATAATGTACCCAGTGTACAATTACTGCATCTTCTTACCACCACGTAATCTTGAGACTTTCCAACAACAGAGCCTCTGTTCTGGCTTCTGAACACAACCAAAGAGCAGCAATTCATTAAAATACTTGTTAGATTGACTACAATATTCTCAGTGTTGTGGAATGGCTTTCAAGCTAAGAAATCAATGAAGCCTTTCCAAATATCCATGAATCACTGTCACAGTTTGAGACAGGTGTCTGCCAAGAAAGGCAGGAGCC
>VZRX01000017.1:107240-160211 GCA_013398075.1 Notiomystis cincta
GGCGGCAGCTGCGCGTCTCCCTCCGAAACCGAGAGACAGAGGGAGCGCAGCTGCCCTGTCCCGGCTCTGAGCAGCCCCAACCCTCGCCGTGTCTCGGCCCCTTTTTTCTGAGAAACCCTCAGACAGAGAAGTGCGGCCCAGATGTGCTCTGGGCTTGGCCACTTCTGTTGTTCTCCTTAAGTACCATTGTTAGCATTTCTTAGGAATTTTTAGGGGGGAAAATTCCCTAACAAAAGGAGACCAAACCCTCAACAATCACCTTGAAATATTTCTCAATAATTTAAACTCGTGCCCCACTGAAGCCAACAACATTAAAGAGCCACGGTTGTAAGACAGAGCTCAGAAAAGGGCACCAGCCAAGGGGGATTTTTAGGAAGAACAACAGAAGTCTGACTCACAAGCAAAACAGTCCATGGCAGCCCTAAGACACTTCCAGCAGAAAATGTCCTGCAAAAATAATTTTTAAAAGATCACTTGAAATTTTACCAGTAGAGGGAAACAGAGCACCTCTGCTGCAACCTGCTCAGAGATACAGGGCCATCACTGTTTCTCTGGTGACAAGCTGTTCTCCCATCCCTTCTCCTGGTTATCCACTTGCATCCCACTGCTGCACACTTGCATGAAGGCAGCCCCATGCCTGGGGGCAGCCGAGGGCCCTGCACTGGCCACACCCTCTGCTCAGGTCAGAGGATGAGCAGCACCTTTAGCATCCTGCTGTCCAGGCTTTTCTCTACCTGAAACTGGGAATGATTTGCCCTTGGTATGTAAACGAAACCTTCCAAATTTTTTTCATGAAGTTAAGTTGCTAAATACCCATTAAACCACTTAAATACAAGTAGCTTAATCTTCAAAGCTGTTACATACCTTTGACTTAATGGAACTTGTGGCTTCTTAGTACTTCTGAAAATCCGGCCCCTAAAGGTGTGCTTCATCACTCATGTTTGGCATTGGGATCCTCGCTAGAGTCGTTTGGAGCAGGGTAGGTTGACTTGCTTTCCTCAGTCTGTCATTAAATATTTAAATGCTTTTATATTAAACCTGTAATTGCTATTTTTGCTTGTTCTTCAGACTCCGTTTTTTTCACAGATGCGACTTATGGTATACAAATTTAGATAAAAAGGCATTATATCTGTGTCTTGTATGGTATGAGCACAGCAGCAGTTCCTTGCAAGCAATCAGATCATGAAGTCTCAAAGGGAAAAATAATTCCTTGCCTTCCCTTGGTTGGATCCTGTCTTTGGCAGCTAGATAGAAGCAGCATGGTCAGAGGGATTTTCTACTCATGCAAACATGTGTGCAATTTGTGCTTCACCACCCATCCCAGCTTCCTCTTCTGTGTCCCATGCTCTGCAGTGGCACCTTTGTGTCCTGAAAAGTCACTTCTGTTAGCAGTGGTAAAGGAGGGAAGCTGGCAGGCTGTGTTTCAAACCTGCCATTATTAGGGCAGCACAGTTATGTCAGGCCGGTCGTTATAACCTACAACAAGCTGTAAGGAACTTCTTAAAATGGATTTCACTTCCTCAAGTCACGTGGTGGGGAGGAAGAGTGGGAGGTCAGGGGCTAGGTCTCCCATCACCAAAGTTAGGTGGGGTGCTGTGGTACCTTTGACCAGGACTTGTCAGGCAGCAGGACACCCTCCAGCACGGAGCCAGGACGTGATTGTGATGGGCACCTGGCCTTAAAGGCACTTCTGGACCCTGAAACTGAGAGCACTCCTTGAAGAGACCTAAACATGCAACCACTCAGCTGCACACACAAATTGATATTTTAATCCCTGAAAGCCACAGTCTCATAGCAAAGTGGTCAAGAAGTGTGAATCATCATTAGTGGAGCTTTTACAGGTTCAGTTTCACTGTTGAGTAGCCCCATGCCCATTAATATGGTCTTCTTCTTAAAGGAGTCAATATTCTACAACCATTCAGCAGCAAGTTTTTTTTAAAAAATGTGTCTCATTAGGAGGACTGTCATTCTCTAGATGATTTTTCCAAGGATCTAGGTAATTTTGGGGTTTAGTCTCACCACAGAAATTTCCTTGCATTGAGAAATTCGTCTAACAGAGAACCGGTGAGGAATTACTGAAAACGAGAGAGTCTGGGAGTGTGGCACAGGAAATGTGTAATTTTTCAGTTGTGCTTTTACAGGTTTGTCAGTGAAAGGTGTAACTGTAGCACCACATCAGTATTTTATGGGCAAGAATCTCTATTTTTAATCTTTCTTAAGAATTACATCATTATAATAATCATTGCTTATCATGAAAAGCTTGTACATTGCTGGAAAAATGTCAAACAAATGATACAGCACATGAAATTATTGCTACCCTTTGTTTCAAAGTGAGAGTAGCAGACTGTTTTAGTATTGGCATTTTTTACAGGCTTTTTTCCTGCTGTTTTGTTCTGTTTGGCTTTAATAACAGCCTGTGCAGGAGTGAGAGAGAGAAATAGTTACAACCTTTTTTTCAGGGTGAACTATAAGCTACAAGTAAAACACAACAGATAGGATTATATTGAATTGCCTCAGTCATCAAGCATTTTCTTCTGCTTGTTATCTTTTACATTTAAAACGTTACTTATGTGATTCATTTTTGCATCTTCTTTGTTTTGAGGGGAAAAAGAGAAAGTTTTCTTACACTTCACTCATTTCAGCTGATCTTTTTTTGTAAAGAACTATTGAATTATCTAAAAATAAATTTGGTATTGACAATGGCAGCTGTTCTACAACATAAATTAGGTAACAGAAACCATAATATTGGATCAAAAATAATTTCTTCTAAATCACTTAATCTGAAAATCTATTTCCTTTTTACGTAATCTGGATCATGCTTTAAGGTTTTTTCTTGTAGGTACAGGGAAGGAACTTACTTTCTAATGGAAGAAGCGGGTTTTTTCCATTTTCCTTTCATACTAAAGGATAAATATGGAATATATTACAAGTATAATAACAAGAACATCCTGAGAGTTGGAAATAAAAAATTAACATTCTTGTCAAGATTTTCAAAGGCTCATGGATAAAGCTGGATAACAGCTTCATCAAAAATCTTTTACTCATCTATTTAGTTCTTGTATTGATAATTGAAAAGAATAATTTTGTAGCTTTAAATGATTTTTTAAGTCTCTCCATTTCTGTATGAGTTTGGCTAAAGGATGCTTTGGGTAACAGAAATGTAATTATATATTGTTTTCCTTTTCATAAAATACGCACCCCTTTAAAAAAAAAAAAAAGGCAAAAACACACACTCAAAACCAGAAAAAATGTTCTCTTCCAAAGCAATAGCTGACAGTAGCACTAATTATGTTTTGCTTAACTGAGCTCTATTGCTCACCACCCATGGTGAGCATGAAGTCTACTGAGAAAATCATTTCAAGCAAGCCATTAGTATTCCTTACAAATGTCTAAATAATAATAAAAAAAGTACCCTAAACCCACATGCATTGCCTATCCTGTCTTTTTTCTCCTTGCATTTAAAATTGTTTCAATCAAAACCAAAAGGCCCCATCTGGTGCTACCTGTCCCAATAAAAGTGTGTTTTGCTGATCACTTGTGCTGCAGCAGTGTGTGCCCCCTAGTTCCCCTAATTCTACTGCCATTTGCTGGAAGTTGTCTTGAAGGCTGACTGCTTGATCTGAAGTAATTTTACACATTTTGCCACCTGTTTCTCCCATGTCCTGAAGACTTAAGCAAATAGCAAGGCAGGTTTGGAGATTCAAACAAAGCATAAAATACACTTCATATTCCACTAAACTGATCTGCTTTCAAAG
The DNA here is from genome assembly GCA_013398075.1 of Notiomystis cincta. Lineage (NCBI taxonomy): Eukaryota > Metazoa > Chordata > Aves > Passeriformes > Notiomystidae > Notiomystis > Notiomystis cincta. The sequence continues at coordinate 110,996 of VZRX01000017.1, forward strand.
CAGTCATTCATTGGAAGATGTACCTTTCTCTGGCAATGAGCCCCAACAAGAAAGTACTTTGCAACGGCCAAGTGAAAACGATCTCTGCATCTGTACCTCTGTAAATGTTTTCATACCCTCCTTAAGTACTTTTAGCTTGTAAACTCTTCTGATGGAAACATTGTGCTGCACAGGATCACACTGCAGAGCTGTGAAACCAAGAGTGGCACACAGGGACAGAACAAAAGTATGGAGAGACTTTGGAGCAGCTTTTTCGGCTCCTCAGAATTTCCAATCTGCAAGGATTTCTGATGTCTACAGGATAAGAAACTGCTCTCCTGTGCTTAACTTGGTAGGGAGCGTTCTCATCCTGCCATGCCATTACTTCTGCTGAAGCACTGTAGCAGCAGACAAATACAGTTCATAGCAGATGCTTCTGGGGTTTTGTGCTATTTGGTTAACTTCATAACACTAAGAAGTTTAATGCTGGGCCAGTTTTCTTCTCCCTTACTGAGTCCCTACTGTCTTGCCTTGTTTTTATTTTGTAAGCTGTTTGTAACACTTCAGGCAGGGAAGCTGTGCAGACTGTCAAAGACAAAGTAAAGCTCCTGGTACTGCTCAGTTATGCTCACAGCAGTCTCTGGTCCCTGGCTTCTGTGTGGACATGACACATACTCCAGCCGATGTGACAACAGCTTAGGACTCAAGGATTTTTGGCCTGCTTGTAGTCTCATGCATGAATTTCATGCTAACAACTCAAAGTGGCAGTCATGTACATCCTTCCTGTGCCTTCTCCCCCACTGCTGGTGTGTTAGAAGAAATAATTCTCACTCTGTGGCTGCAAAAGATAACAAAAAATCCCTGTAATGCATGAACAAGGCACCCTGATCTGATTCAAGCTCAGCTGTGCTGACCAGCCATGACATTGTGCCACAGGATGGTCTCACATATGACCTGGAATACAGACCACAGCTCCATCAAACAGTTTTGTAAGGATGCACACAGGCATGATTTACAGGAGGCAGGGATTATAAATGTTCTGCTAGCTGTAATCTCTGCTCAAGTGTGTATCAGTGAGGTTTGGATTTTTCTTTTTTTGCATTCTTGAGCCTGGATGAGACAAGATCTTGTCTGATTACAGGGATTGGAGCTACATGCATATTTTTCTCAGTTGCACAGTGCGTTTGATTACTAACATTTTAGAAATCACCAACTCTTCTTCTGGCAAAACATATTCTTTTTTTGCAATCTCACAGCATGAGCATTGTTGTCACCTGAAAATGAATCTTTCAGGTTTGTGGTTTTTTATCACAGTTGTCTTCTTCCTCTAATTTAGTTTTCACCTGTGTTTTTCATAGATGCAGATAAGAGTACATGCTGGAAAAACACCAAGCAGGGCATCATTCTTTTGCTTTCAGTATTAACATCTTCCTTTTGATAGTAGCTGCTGTGACAGGTGGGAGCCCAGACTCTGGAGCAGGTTCCCACTGAGCTAGTGACTCCAAACCCAGGAAATGATGAGCTACACCATGGGAGTCTACAGCTGAAGTGTATGCAATAGGTACATATAAAATACCTGAGTACTAAAAAAATCTATGTAATATGGTAAAGGAAGGAATGAAAAAAAACAGTCTTAGTGAACATGGAATGGCTTGGGAGGGGCCTTAAGGATCATTCAGGGACATTTTATACTAGTCTGTGTTGCTCAGTGCTCCATCCAGCCTGGCCTTGAACACTTCCAGGGATGGGGCATCTGTAACTTCTCTGGGAAACCTGTTCTGGTGCCTCACTACCCTCATAGTAACTAATTTCTTCCTAATATGTAATCTAAACCTACTCTCTTTCAGTCTGAAACCACTCTCCCTTGTCTTGTCACTACATGCTCCTGTGAATTGTCTCTCATGGTAAATGCATCAGAGAGTATAAGTGCTCAGCCTCACTTCAAGCCTGAAAGGAAACGTGTGACAAATGCTGCACTGTGCATCCCTCAACTTCTAAATGTCTCTTCTGTGAATAGGATTTGGCAAAGAGGAGCCAGACAGCCAGACACAGAGCTGTCACAGGCAGTTTGGGAGAACCTAATTACCTAGTAATGTGTGAAAAAAACCCATGGGTTTGGCATGCTGAATTATATGGCTGGCTGTTCAGGTGGAAGATGGAGTATAAGCCAAAAACATATCCAAGTGGCTATGCAATTCTAAGTCCATATAGTCCTAGATATTGGCTCTGCAATCAGCAGTTCTGATCTGACAGAGGAATCCAATGTCTCATTTTCATAGTATGAGCTTCCCAAACAGGGGTTTGGTGCTCAGACAAGCCGTTCCCAGACACTTGCCTGTGTCTATCAGGCCACAAACCAACAGTGAACCCACCAAGTGTGGAGCTGACATAAAGCTGATTTTCCTGCCTGAGCTCAGCCTCCAAGTGATGGAGGAGAAAATACAAGAATGGGTGGGTGGGCAGGAGGTAACACTGAGAAAGAAGCTGGGATGCTGGAGCCTACAGGATTGTATGAAGAAAAGAAAAACTACTGAGGATGTGAGTCCTCTGGCAGCAGATGCAGCTAGACAGGCATAGGAGAAACTACTAACTGGAGGAAATTTCTGTCCATGAATGTTGACTTCATCTTCTGAGTCAGGCTGGGTTTCTGAGGGGACACAGTGACAGGAGCTGCTTCTTGGGGAATGACAATGCTGAGGCTGTGTGCAGGACCTGAGCGTGCATGAATAACAGAATTCCACAAGCCAAACCTATCTGACTAAAGTAATGCCGTCTCTTTCTTCAGCCAATTATTTATTCACTTTCGAGAAAGCAGAACAGGGCAAGAGAGAAAAAGAACAGCAGCAGACATTGGTATTTGAGGGCAGAATTAGAATTTTAGTCTGTCTGTTACTCATGAGGCAAAATTCTTAGTATAAATGTGAAGTATTGCATGCTCCTCTTATGATGGCTGCATGAATAGGCATTGCTGCTGCTGGTGTGGGGGCCCTGCCTTGTCAACAGCTGGCTTTGATGCAGTCAGGGTGTGCAAGAAAGAGATGTGAGGGGTCCAGGCAGCAACTCTGCCTGAGGGCATCAGCAAGAGAAGGAGCCAAGGCTGGGGTGGATATAACCTGGGGTTAAAAAAACCAAGTCTGGGTGGGATCATCTGCTGCAGGGGAGATAGAGTTACCCCTAGCAGGAGCTGCAGCTGGAGCTGCCACAGCTGGGCTTTGCAGTCACTTGGAGATGCCTGTACAATCCTCCTGGGACTGCCTTTGGAAGGGGAAGAGAGCTGAGCAAATTTGCATCACTGTCAGTATTGCCCCTCTTACTTCCTGCTCTCCTCAAATCCCTTTTCCAAAGCTTTCCTGTGCAGAATACAAAAATGTCTGCTGTGGCCAGCTCTTTTTCTGCCTTCATCCTGCTGCCTCTCCTGCAGGATCTACCCAGTTCCTGGTTCAGCAGTTGGATCCTGGCTCCTGCCTGTTTGTACAACATTACTAATGTGACAGCGTGGCTCTGGATCGATCCCTGCTGATGCCACCAGCAGTATGTGTACTGATAATGAAGCAAAGTGCTGCTCTGCCCCACCACTTACCATCTCTGGATCTTGTTAATTACCACTGCTCAAGAAGCTTATTTGTGCAATAAATTATTGATGAAAGCAGCTCTGTGAAAATTTGACATTTTTGTTTGTCTTCCTGCTGAATGAATAACAGTGCACGGAGCACTTGCAGCAAACAGCGTCTCCCTGATCTGAAGAAAGGGAGGGGAAAACAGACAAAAGCGCTTTCCCTGGGTGACTGCAAAGGTACAGGAAATATTTTGCTTCCCTATAATCATACTTGATTTTACTAGGAGCTATATACATATTAAAGGGTGACTGAGCACTGGAACAGATTGCCCAGAGGGGTTGTGGATTCTCCCTCACTGGAGATATTCAAGAACCATCTGGATGCAATCCTGTGCCATGTGATTCAGGATGGCCCTGCTTGAGCAGGGAGGCTGGACAAGATGACTCCCTGTGGTCCCTTTCAGCCTGACCCATTCTGTGTTTCTGTGAGTGTAATGAGCTCCCAGCAGCTATCAGGAGACAGCTTGAAATGAGGAGACAGCAGTGGATTAAGTATAGAATGCTTCCTTCAAAGTGTTGTATCCTCATTGTCTTATTTTGGGAGTATGTATAAATGAGATCTTGCTTGCATAAATATAGTAAATTTAAGAAAATAATCTGAGAGGAAAAGAAGCATCTGCTGACTAATCCAGACCTGCCCCTTCTAGAAGCACTGACTCCAGGTGCTTGGGCAGTGTACGGCATGGCACCGCTGTGAGCATGACCACGGGTCACTTCTGTCTCTAACGCTTGCTTTTTTCTGCTGCTTTGACACTTTGGACAACAAATGACCCTTGAAGAATTTCAGAGGCTGAATTCTGTGTTTCAGGTATGGGTTTGCTCTATTTCTATTAGAGCATGGGAACAAACACCCAGAGTGGGCCAAGGAGGGAAGGAGACAACACCTGCCAACCACTGCATGAAAGCTGCTCTCCTCCTTCACCTCACAAGTCCCAGGAGGGGCTTTTCTGGGTATCCAGAAAAAAAATTGTCCCACTCTTGTACATGCAAGATCCATAATGTAACCTGATCCATGACACCTTTAAAGCACTTTTCCATACTCAAAAACTTTTTTTGCGCAGCCTTTTCACAAGCTGTAAACTATGCTTTTCCCAACAATGTTATTTCTAAGGAGTCTGAAATTACCATAGTTTGTTTTGTACTGCAGAAAAAGCCCAGAGCTTAATTTCTGGCTTTTGTTTTCATTCATTGTTAAACAATAATTATACCACTGTATCCAGACCTTAAAGTAGCCAAATAGGTTTTCCTTTTATTTTAATAGTATAGCTAGGCTAAAAGTAGGAGGGAATTAAGCTCAGTTGCTATGATCTGCTGGAGTCAGGTGAGAGCATCCTTCCCAAGATAATACAAAGCTGGATTTTTTCATCTAATGATGAACTCATGATGGATTTAATAAAATTATTGTATTTCTAGAGAGAATAATTCAGAAGTGCAAGTTCATGTTAACACAGTCAGTCACAATGATCCTTAAGCAAACCCAAAATAACCTTCCTCAGAAATGTGCCTTCCACTCCCAGGAGCTGGAATAAAAGGCTATAGGTCAATGCTGGTGGAGAAGTTCAAGTGGACAATAAAGAAGTGCATGAGTCCATGTGAGACTGTCCATGAACTACAATTTTAAAAAGCCTGAAAAGCAGGACCGCTTTTTGCTAACGTGTGGCTCTGTTCTGTGGACCTAATCTTGCAGACAGGAGACCCTTCAACAGCCCTATGGTGTTGTAGACACTGAATTTCCGAGAATACTCTGAACCAGAATATTAGCAATTTAAAAATATGTAATACGGAAAAGCTGTATTTTAAACATACATTTTCTCCCCACGTCCAGAGTGGTTAGTTGTTTATGGTTATGGAATGGTTATGGGAGGGTGAGGTGTTGACCTTAACTAAAAACTCTAAGAATGTAACAGTAGTTAACAAAATTGGGCTGCATTCATATTTGTTTGGTCATGACAGATGAGACCTTTTTATGTAAAATGAACCATAATCTGATCCATACTTGGAAAAAAAAATATATTCCTAAAATTCTGATACTTGTCCTGAAATCAACATGAGAACAAAGACTGCAAAACCCTATTGTTTCCAGCTGAGTAAAAAATCTTCTGTGAAAATAAAGCATTGTAATTAAATTGCTCTTCACATAACACTTCTTTCTCAAAGTTGTGTCATATGCACTTTTCAGAGTCATGGGCAAGTTGAAAAACTTTTCATGGAAAAGTCTGCATTGCAACAGGAAGAATTCTCTGTGTGTGTGTATGTGTGTGTGTATGTGCATGTGTGTGTGTGTGTATGTGTGTGTGTGTGTGTGCATGTGGGACAGTTTTGGGGTCTTGTAATTTGTTTTTTCTCACTTGGAGGACAAGTGTTTCAGGCAAAAACAGGAATAAGAACCGCAGCCTCGGAAGTTCATAAACAGGATTTTAGTAAAAGTTTACAATACATTAAAGAGAGGAAATATTACATGAGATTCAAATTTCACATTAAATTTGTCCTGTAATATGCAATTTTTCATTCTATTTTAGATGAGCATTTCCTAATTATCCTAATTTCCTGATCCCGCTCAAACTGACCCAAAGGCAGGATACACATCACTGTCCTTGTTTCTTTCCCTGTGCAGCAATAATCACTTGCTGGACACTCTTCCAAAACCACAGGAGCCTCACCATGGCACTCCCAAATGCAGCCATATATTGAGAAGACCAGAGGCAAGGGTCAGCCCCACTGCCAGAAAAGGAGGTTGTGGAATAACTGATTGGTCTGTCCATAAGTGACGAGCAGGAAGCTCATCCCAGGTGGATTTGTTGGCTCTTCATTCTCCACTGTATTTAATAGGATGCTGCTGTGCTGCACTCAGCCTGGTGAGGGTCACACCCTACTCACCTTCCCTCTCTGAAAAGCATCTGGGGTGTCCCCTGGGCTGTGTGAGAGGACAGCCACACACAGAGACCTGACCTGGCAGCAGCCCCTTGTCTGCTCCTGGAGTGTGGAGGTGGCAGCTTTTTTAGAAGACTGCCAAGGAGAAGCTGGTGTGGGTGTTGAATTTCACTCTTTCACAGTCCAACAAACTCCTTGTGGGAAGAGAGCGAGTGGTTTATGTTGGTGCTATTGGATCCCCTGGCCTTGATATCAATTTGAGTCCTATGTGATGTTCCTCCACAATATGCTGTAGGGTGTAAGAAGCTGTATGGTTAAATAGGTCACTTTGTCTCTCTCTCTCTTCATTAGAATCTTAATTCTAACTGTCTACCCACATTATGTGCTTGGGTGTTTATTGGCCGTGAAGTCAGACATAAATGGTAACGTATGGGCGAATCCTGCCCTTGATGTGAGTGAACGGGAAAGGCAGCTAATGTCTTTTGAGAGCCTGCCTCCAAAGTATTTGGCACTAAGACATGTTCGGTACAAATGGGAGGTGACACTGATTGACAACACCAGTTTCCTCATGCCTAGCCATTCCCTGCTTTGCGCTAGGGATGGAGGAAACTGTGTTACATCTCCCAAAGAAAGGCATTGTGCCTGCTGCTGCAGGAGCTGGAGGCCATTTGCCTGAGGAGAGCACTGGGTAAGTGGGTTTACTTTCAAGTGACAAAAGAGCAGGGTTGGACCCAATGCAAGTAAATGTCCCTGTTAACTACTCTGTGGTGTACCAAAAAGCCTGCTGCTGCAATAAAATATTTATAACTAATCATTTTGTTAAATGAAACATGTACTTTATGACACCTTTTATAATTAACAAGCCATGTTCCAGCTAATTCTGCACATGATGTTTCACAGTTTATTACCAGGTACTAGGAGGATACATAATAAGTACCTACAAATGACCGCCCATATTAAGATGTAGTATTGCAAACAGAAGCAATTAAGCTCCTGGGAAGCTTAGTGTTATTTGTTTGTAAACAATTATAAGGGTAGGACCTTTGCCAAACAAAATATTGTGTTAGTGGGATGATAAAGCAATAAACCTTGCAGTGCATGAACACGTTATGGCAGAGCTACAGTCATGGAGAAATGAGGATGTTTCAGCAGAGACTTTAATGAAGCTGCATTTTGCTGACAAATAGTGCTTAAAGGTACCGGTATGGTTAAGCTGTATTTAATGAAGCATTAGATGTCCTGAGTGCTGGGATTAACACTGAAATAATGGCTCATGATCTCAGTAAGGCATTCTCAGTGGACTTCGGTCACATGAACATATTCAACATTCACCATTAAACTGTCTAATTTGCAGATTAAAGACTAAAGTAAGAGGCTTGAGGGTGTTGTGCTGAACTGAAACCTCAAACACCTGTCATACATGTTGTCTTCAACAAGTCAGAGGTTTTAGATACAAGGAACTCTGAGAGAATCATTTCAATCAAACCAGAGAGCAGAGATGTTGCAGAGATCACTGACTCGATGACAGCAATGCAGAGAGCTAAGTCATCTCCTAAATTTTCCTACTTGCAAGCCCAGGACTTGCCTGGGCCACTACCACCATTTTCTATAGCTGTCTATCAGGACAAACCGAGTCAGGATTGCTCACCGTCCTACATCTTGTAGTCAAAAACTAGAGTAGGTTTGAAACCTACTTGCAAAACATTTCCTGGATGTTTCTGTTTTTAAGGCTGTGCCAATATTTGGCTCATGTTCTCTGCAGAGGTAAACATTTGTATTTTAAATACAATGCAAAGCCAGGTGAAAAGTTAAGGCCTTTCATGATGCTCAGTTTGAATGCTGACAAAATTATTGTGAACTTTCACTTCATTTAACTCTCTTCTCTTTGTCCTAGCTTACCTTGATCTGTCTGCAGCATTACTTATGTGTCCCTGGGCAGTCTTGCTCTCGTTGGATATACCCATCATGGTTGGGTTTTTTGATGTGGCTGGATCAATTTCTTTGAGTTTGCCCTAAAACTGGAGGCAGAAGAGCTGAAGAGACATGCAACTGGATGAAAAAATCCTGTTTTTTTCTTTCATGCTGAAGCCAGCAGATGGTGCTTACTGCCTTTGCATATTTCTTGGAGAAACCCCACATCATCCATCAGTTAGTTTATGGTATATACCAGGGAACAGCAATGAGGCTCACAGCTACTTGTCACTTTTCAGAGAGATGAAGGATTGGGTTCTGAAAGCAAAACACATCCCACAATGTTGAGAGCTTTAGAATTCCAACTCCCTACGATTTTGGATGTTTTCACGAACTGTTTTATCAAAATGATGCTTTGCTGCTATCACAATAATTGGTGCAGTTTGTGTTGTTGTTGGGAGTTTTTTCTCTTCAAAATTGGAAAGAGTGAGGAAGGGAGCAAGTCATACATCTCCTTGGATGGGTTTTAAAGTGGAGCTTACAGAAGCAGGCTGTAAGGAACAGGTTATGCCTCTGGTATGGGGTTGCTGGGGCCCAGGGGAGCCAGTTCAAGTTGGGATGATTTGCAGGGAATACTGAGCAGCATGTGCTTCCAGGAGGGATGCTCTGAGACCTCTTCAGCCCAGAGAAAAAGGGTAATAAGTTCTCAGAAAAGCATCTTCCCAACCCATCCCCAGCACTGGTAAAGAAACACTATCTATCCTTACTGATGAGTTCAGAAAGCTGTTGGATTCCCATGTGTGCTTTGTGAGACTTTTACACCCTGAATATTTTTCCCAGAACAGTTATAGCTGTTCTCTCTCCCAGTGTGACTTACATCTGCTGAAAGATGCATAGAGATTGAGTTACATGGTTTTAAAAAAAAGAGAAAAATCAGAGGTGCTCTGTCATGTGGTGATGGAGAGTGTGAGCAGCAGTGCTGAGGATAGAAGGCTCAGTTACACATTTACACTCATTTCTTCTGTGCAAAGAGCTTAACTTGTTCATTTTATTTACCGATGTATTTCACCTATATATTTCTTTGCTACAGACACAAAGCCAAACAGGACAGACCTGCAGACCTGGCAGATTGCACCTTTCTGTGAGCATTTTTTATTCAATATTAATCTCACTTTCTTCCTTGTAGCTGAATCATTATGTCTGCATTAAAGCAGTAATTTCTATTTCCAGCCACAAGCCAACAGCTTTAGTAATAGGTGACAACTTTGCTTATCTTTAAAACCAGTAGGAATTTCTTTCAAGATAAGGTGTGTCCAAGTAGTTCTCTTTGCTCCCCAGCATAGTGTCTGTTAGTGCTGTCTGCATTTCTAGGAGCAGCCTCAGGTTTAAACTTTTCATTTGATGATGGAAGATGAAGAAGTATTCTCCTTTTTATTTTCTTTTTTGTTATGATTACCTGATGAGCAGGCATAGCTAGGTTTTTTACATGAGAAGGCAATTTCCAAAGCTATCAAAGCTTATTAGAAAAATCAGCAACCTGGCAACTGGGCTGGACAAATTTCCTGACCATTTTTACCAGATTTGGCAGCTAACCCAGGAGAGCGAGAGCTTCAGGGAAGCTGTGCTGAGTAGTATCCTATTCTTTCAGTCCCCAGGTTTTCTCCAAATTACTTTTTTCCTCTCTATCTGCATGTTTACCCTGGAAACCTGGTGAAATTACAGAAATAGTGGTGTTTTCCTGAGACTGACAGCTAGTTCTTTTTACCTCACTGCCAATAATAAAGATTAAAAAAAACTCTGATGATTAGTATCTTTATGATTTGATCAAATGTGGGTAGTGTGAACCAAAGATTTTCTAAATGATACAGGAGAAGAGTGTGGCTAGGCTTGGGCAGAGGAACCAGGCAGGGTCTGGCCCATTGTGAATCCTTACTGAGGAACTGGTGTATTTCAAATACTTGGAACTGATATTATGGCATTAACAAAAACGAACATTTGGAAAACTTTACTTTTCATCTGTGTCCAGGAGTGCTGAGCACCTGCCCTTTAATCCAACATTCTATCACTGTCTTAAAAAATGGATATTGCAAGCAAATGGCAAGTGGTTACTGAAGTATTATAAAGCTACTACTCAGTTTTTGGTTTATGTTGTGTGCAGGCTGACCCACCTCGGTCCTTAAATAACCAATCTACAAGAAAAAGGCTTGCATACTCAGGTTTTTTTCTGTCCTACTTCTGGGAGAAGGTGTTGTTAGCAAAGGCAGAAAGTGCTCAGCAGCTCTGTGGCCCCATTTCAGCAGAGCACAGGCAGCTCCTGAGCACTGAGCTCCACAGGAGATGTGCACTTGATGCACTGGAGATGCAAAAAGATCTCTCAAATCTGCTTTGCCCCCAAAGAAATCAATTGCAGAGCTCTTATTGATTTCAATGAGAAAAAAAACCCTCACTGTTTCAAGGGTAAGTAAATAAATTTATTTCACAGATACAGAGGTCAGTGCTCACAGAGCTTTGCAATATGAAGCACTGAGCACCTCTAGCCTCACAGTGAGCTCGGTGCTGCCTTGCTGTGGTGTTCTTTATCACTCAGCACAGAGCTTCCCCCACCCAGGCTGGATTCATCTGCCCACAGGAACAAAATGAGAGGAATCACGTTTCCTCCAGGTCACCTTGGGTTTCCATAGTGACTATTTGAATGTGATTGTCTTATCAATCAGAACCTTCTTTACTCTCATAAGCAACTATAAAATCTCTGGTTTCTATAGCAACCATCTTTAAACCCATATATTTATTTTCTCTAGGCTTAGCTGAATTGTTGGAAATAGTGCAAATTAACTGCTGGTGCAATATTTCTTACATTTTTTTCCCTGAAGCTATCCTTTACTGTCATCCAGAACAACAGCTATGATGAGGCTACTGTCCTTACATTTCAGTCACTTAGAGACCCTCTTTGCTGACTAACCACACAAGCAGCACCTCTTCAAAATCATGGGTTTCATGAGGAACATGGAAAACCCAAAACCTCTGCAGTTCAGTTTTTCCCTTCCCAATTCAGGCCCCTATGCCATTCCATCCCCATGCACTCAGCAGAAATAAAATGGTGCTGTTTTGATACCCCAAATATGTTCTTGTAATAATATGCAAGAATAGCACCTTCCCTTCAGTAAGCTCAAAGCAAAATACAGTTGTTAGCAGCAACACTATGAGTTACTCAAATATTATTGTCAGTGCAGCACAATGTGCACAAGGTTAATGGTCCATTGACACTCCAAAAGCAATAAATGTCAAGAAGCTTTAGGGGTTTTTTCAGCCTAAGGGTGGTACCTGGAGACATGGTTGATATCACATTGCCTGTGGTTTCCTTTCACCAGGCAGCAGGCAGACATAAAGTTTTCTATAGAGCTGACACTGGCAAAATCACAACTGCACTTTTACTTCATGATTGACCATGAACACTAATTGCTTTCAGTCTCAAAGTTCATCTTCCTGATGCCATGATTTAACTTGGCAGAAAGCTAAACACCATTCTGCCACTCACGCTTTGCCCCCACCCACCACTCCTCCAGTGGGATAGGGGTGAGAAAAAGATTATATTTGTGAGTTGAAATAAAGACACTTTAATANCCACCCACAAGAGTGTGCCTAATTCAAGGCTATAAAGTTATTAATAGATAATTATTCTGCTCTGTGGCAGTGTTTTCTGGAATCTTGTTGGTAGCAGCAAGTTGCAGACAGACCATATCTGCCTCTATGCAACTTGCAGGTAACAGGGGAAGAGAGGCCCTCAGCTCCATCTGTGGTGCTATTTTCTAGCTGTCCTGGGCTTTTCTTTCTCCTCTTTCTCTGTAGTAGGAAAACAATTTTGGTTTTGGCATGAGATGAGAGAATTGTTTGTTTTTCTCTTAATTTCTAACTTTTCTCTAGAAATGTTTGGTCCCTACAGTGTCTCCATCTGCTTCCCCTTGCCCAGAGCTGCTGGGTTGCTGGCACAAGACAAGTTTGTGCCTGTTTTGCATGTGCAGAGACACCAGCACCTTGCTCCTTAGGAAAACAGTCACCAATGAAATTGAAGAAGTTCAAGGAAAGGTGATAAAGAGCCAGGAAGCTGGGGCTGTGGTCATGTATTAGGGAAGATCAAAAGAGTTTTGTGCCAGCTGATGGGAAATTCAGTAACTGTAATCCTATGGATATGAGAGGAGGAATACATCGAGATAATAAAAAGGAGAGGAGTTAACTGCTTCTAAAATTAAAAAAGAGGAACGTGTAGTGACTCAGGATCACACTGCTGAATTCACAAAAGGTGTTTGGGGCTTGGGTGCCTACAGCTGCCTGGCTGTGCTCAGGGAGTTTTCCATGCTTTTCCAGGGTGTACCACTGGTGGTCTTCACAGGAGAAGAAGAGGAAGGGGAAATGGGAAGCCTCGAGGTGGCTGTGAGAGCTCCTCTAAGGAGAGCTGTAGGGGACTGTATTCAGAACCCCCAAAGAGGGAAAAGCATTTGTGTTCAGTAAGAATTATGACCTGCCTGTGACAGCAGGAGGGCACTGGGCAGTGCCTGACTTGCTGGGCCAGGGGCTGTGGTGTGCCAGCACAGAGATGGGGACACACCTGTGGTGTCCTGGCTGTGGTGCAGGGAGGGAGTCACTGGTGTCTTTGCTGGCTGTGGGCTCAGGAGCAGGGCTCTGCTGCTCTGCTTCAGACCTGGACAGGCACCCCAGGGCACAGCAGGGCAGCTCGTTGCTCTCGAGACAGAATTCCTTTGCTCATACAAATCCCAGAGTAAAATCACTCCTATAAAGAAATGTTTTGCAGAAACACAAATTTTTTTCAGTGGGAGCTTGCCTGGAGCTCTTCCTCACCCCTAAACATTCAATCCCACAGCATTTTTTTCCCTCACAGGTGCCTCCCAGGTGCCCAGGGCTTTCAGCTCTGTGCAAGGTCCTGCAGCATCGCTGCATACTACCAAGGCGCTTGCAAACCTGGTTGCAAATCTGCTGGGTCTCAATTAGAGTGGGGATGCCAGGATCCCAGGAGACTTTGGGTTTGCAGGGGAGAGGGCTGCAGGCAGAGATAGGGCACAGGGAAGCCACAGAGCAATACTAATGAGCAGGAAGAGCTGCTTTCTTCAGGCTAACACTTGCTGTACCTCTGCCTTCCTTCCACAAAGGGTTGCTCCTGCTGGCTAAACCTTCCTGAGGAAAGTCTCACAACTTCACTCTCTAAAACACAAGTGTTGAGAGACTTGGGACCATTACATTTGACTTGGCGTAGTAAGAAACTCATAGGTTTATATAAGAACTGTTTAACATGAAGCAGTTCCTATCTGAACTTCAGCCAATGTTCAGGCATGTTCAGAAGCCATACAGCACCCATCTTTTACCTTCACACATCTGAAGATGCTAAAGTCATAGAATCATAGAATGATTATAGAAAGTATTGAATATATCCACGGTTGAGGTCTGTAAAAGCTACAATAATCTGTTTCTTTCTATGCAAAGTTCCTGAAATTGTCTAATATCTGAATGTGTAACTCGTGTACAACCTGTGAAAAATAAGCACATGCCCATTGCTGGCAGTAGATGAGCGTTTACAGATCTGAAGTGGAATACTCAGGAACTTGGAGATGCTGGAGTTGAAGCTATCACTGCAGTTGTATCTTGTAAATGCTCCAAAGAACAGAGTGTTTCTTGCTCCACTTCTCACCTCCCTCCCCAGGCGGGCTGAGCTTTTCTTCCTTCTCTTTTCCCTGTGACTTGGGTTGCTGAGGACCAGAGCTGCTGGTTTTCAGCTTGCAGGAGGACAAGCAGGGATGAGCTCTGTGCTTGCTTTTATGTACCTGGCATGCAACTCCTTTGTGTTACCGTGAATACATTTGCTCTTCTCTTCTTAAAAGTGAGGAAAGGGGCAGCTGGGGAAAAAGGGTGAGAGAAGGTCTTTTGCAGTGTGGTTTTCCCCAGAAGCCTGTGGTCGGGCGGGTGTGAGGCCTGTGAGAGCACAGCTCAAAAATGACAGTAGGAGTGCCATATCAGGGGCAGATAAGAAGCACATTGCTTGCAAGGACTAAAAGCCTCATTGCCCTTATCTCAGTTTTCAGAGCCACTGAAGCCCCCTGTCTTTCTTTCTCCTGTTTGCTTAATGTATTGGGAAACTGATGCCGAGCAGCTACACATGTTCCTGTCTTCCCTGGGGCATGTATAGCATGGCCTGCAGTCCTTCCCTCCCTCCCCCTCTGCTTCCCTGCTTCCCTCCCTCCCTCCCTCCTTCGGGAGTGTGGCGGGCACAGGCTGTGCTTATTTAACACCCCGCTCTCTACCTGCACATCCCAGGCATCTCCTCAGCAGCTGCCCCCAGGAACATGACTTTGTTATTTATGCTGCTCCCACTCCCACCGTGCTGTGTGGGTCCAGAGCCTGCGGTGGGTTTTCCCTTGGGTGAACGACTCAAGTGGCAATGAGACCCAGCAGCTGTGCTGGATACTGCCACAGCAGTTTCCATAGACTAGCCCTGGAGGACTGCCAGTAAGATAGAGGGTCTGGCATGCTGCTCACTGGGCTCTCACATCCCTGCAAGGTGGCCTCAGCCCCTTGTCCTGAGATGACTTGATTTCCAGCCTTCCTCTGAAGCATCTGAGCAGCCCCCACAAAAACAGGAGCAGTTTCTGTGGGAGGGACTGTGGGAAATCACTGGACACTGAGTTAAAACATGGCTAGCAACACCACTGACTCCATCCCTCAGTGGAAGAGGGTGGGATGCGCTCCAAGCACAGTCGGGGAGCAGGTCTTGCAAATTATGTGATGGTTGTCCTCTCCCTCTCCACCACTGTCCAGGGAGACACAGTCTGGGCCTGGGCAGCTGTCCACCCAGCAGTGCCTGCCTAAATGCAGCCACTAGATCCAAGTTCCTACTCACCCTCTGGCCAGCATTGTAGTATTGGTCAGGGACCAGAGATCTGAGCAAAGGAGACATAAGGACATGCCTTTTCCATGATGTTCAACAGAAAAGAAAGCCATAGCATGAAAGTGGGGACAAGGGGTGAGAATTTCAGCAGAACCTTTGAGCTACCTTTCAAAGTCCAAACTTTAATTTTTTTTCAAATGTTATTTAAAGACATCTGAAGTGTGGGATTTTGAAATAAGAAAGCAGTTATTTGAGCTCCCTGATACTCACAAGAAGACAGGAATCACCTGTTTGACTTGATAGCAGCGAAGGGTGAAGCTACATTTCTTTTCATATTGGTTACACCTGTGTTGGCAGTATTGCTGGTGCCTGCAGCAGAGAAATCTGTGTTTGAGTCCTGTGCTAGGCTGGCTGCAGGAGGCACAGACAGATGCCTGAAGAGAGTGGGTTACAACAACAGGCGCCTTCTGAGTGCTCTGAAGAGGGGCAAGCAGTTTGCAAATTTCTGGAAAACTCAAAAACATTTAAAGGACATAAATAAGAGTGGATTGGGCTTTTTTTTTTCTTGTAGAAGGAAAGTGTGATGAGATCTGTGACTGCACCTATGAAAAGGTGAACAGGAGTAAGTAAAGTTTTCCCTGACATTGTGTAAGTCTTGCCCAGGGTCAGATGCATCTGGTGGGAGTTTATACTGCAAGTAACTGTGCCTTTCTGTGGGAGGTTCCTCCCCTGAGACATTCGTGAGGGATTAGTCAGATTTGTATGCCTCAAAAAGAAATGTGTACTATGGCTTCTGGAAGGAAAAGAACAGAAATATACCCAAGCAGAGCTGTGGTGCAAGCAGAGGGAGCTGCCCAGCCTGGCTGAGCAGGCTGAGGCTGTCCATGGCTGGCTCTGCCCACCCACAGAGTGTGTGCAAGTCAGACAGAGCTCTGAAAAAATAAATTGTCTGTGCTGTTCAACAGAAGACAAAACTGGGACTTGAAGCTGGGGATGAGGGGTAGGAAGTAAGTTTGCAGATAGCACCAAGTTGGGCAGGAGTGTTGATCAGCTGGAGGACACGAAGATTCTGCAGAGGGATCTGGACAGGTTGGATCAAAGGGCTAAGGACAATTGAATGAGGTTCAACAAGACCAAGATCTTGGTCCTGCACTTGGGTCACAACCACCCCAGGCAGTGCTACAGGCTGGGAGCAGTGTCTGAGAAGCTGCCCAGTGGAAAAGGACCTGGGAGTGCTGGTCAGTGGCAGCTGAGCATGGTCCAGCTGTGCCCAGGTGGCCAAGAAGGCCAGTGACTGGCCTGTATCAGGAGTAGTGTGGCCAGCAGGACCAGGGCAGTGATTGTCCCCCTACACTTGGCACAGTGGGCCCACACCTCAATTCTTGTGTCCAGTTCTGGGCTCCTCACCACAAGAAGGACACTGAGGGGCTGGAATGAATCCAGAGAAGGGCAACAGAGCTGGGGAAGGGTCTGGAGCACAAGGCTTATGGGCACCTGCTGAGGAAGCTGGGGTTGTTTAGCCTGGAGAAAAGGAGGTTCAGGGGGACCTTATTGCTCTCTACAGCTGCCTGAAAGGAGGGTGAGGCCCAGTGGGGGTTGGCCTCTTCTCCCAGGTAACAGGTGACCGGACAAGAGGAAATGGATTCAAATTGCACATGGGGAGTTTCAGATTGGGTATTAGGAAAACTTTCTTCACTGAAAGAAATTAGCATTGGAACAGGCTGCCCAGGGAAATGGTGGAACCACCATGCCTGGAAGTGTTCAAAAAATGTGTAGATGTGGCATTTGGAGACATGGTTTAGTGGTGAGTACAGTGTTGCTGGGCTAAGCCTTAGTCTCAGTGATCATAGAGGTCTCTTGAACCTTATAATTTCTCTGATTCTATAAATTTAAGTGGAAAGCTTTTGCTACTTTTCAAAATCCAAACTTTCTTTGTCTCTTTTTTACATTTTTCTTTAAAGACAGCTAAACTGGTGATATTAGTCTTGCACAGCCCACATGCAAAGACCTATTGTGCTAAGCAGAGGATCAAGTGCATAAATAAAAGGTTCTGTAGTTTCCAAGAGGAATAGTAATTCCAAACTGGAAAATTATTACTATTCCATCCCTTTAGAGACCAGTGGGTAAATGTGCCCATGTTTGAGTACTTGAACTAACAATGTGTAAGTACCACATCTCTTTCTAATTTCAGAAAAGTACGTTGGTAAGTCAAATGCATCCAGAGCCATGTCCTGAATGTTTTTCTGGGTATATTGTGGCTGTTGGGTGGGAATGGATGTGTGCTCTCTCAGTAAAAAGAGAAGGTCTATTAGCATAATAGAAAGGCGTGGTCTATTAGCATAAAATAATGTGAAATTGTTTTAAATGAAAACCCAAACTCAGTGTTTAGAACTTGGCAAAAAATAAAATAGACCAGAAATCACTACCACCACTAGAACCAGCTTTCTGGGCTAGAAACCTAAACTTGGGGACATGGAAGCAATTTTATTGAGGTCAGCTTGACTAATCGGCCCAGAGAGCTGGGTATGTCTGTACATCTTCACAGAAACACTGTGAGGTTTTATTGTCCTCTGAATGCAGAATCGTGGACCATTCATTAAGAAATAAAACCTATGCAAAGTTGCATTTGCCAGTGGTCAGAGAAGCATCCAGCTGCCTTTTGTTGGGTAGCCAAACTGGTGGCAATAGATTTAGGATGGAGAGAGGAAACATTTGTTACTTGTGCTGAAGGGCCTGCTCTTTCCTAACGAGGTCCAGGATCCCTTGAGGAGCTCCCAGGGAGGCACCAGCAGGCATCAACAACAAAAAAGATTCTGCCTATTTGGTGACTTGTTAAAACCAAATATGTTGGCTTCAGCAAATTGGGCAATATTGGAAATAGAACTGAAAGAGGAGGAAAAAAATCTTGTAATAAGTTGCTGACTATTCTGGGATGCTCTTCTTGCTCACTGTTTCTTAAAAGCAAAAGCAGATTATTTTGTCCAAAAAGGGGGGTGGGGAGGTGGGAAAGTCAGAAAATTATCATCTCTGAAGTGTATTTCCCATTTTCTGGCCTTCTCCTTTTGCTGTTAGGGCCACATTGCCTGCATAGGGGAGACCTTCCTGTTCTCCAAGCAGGGAGCTTGTATCAGAGGCCAAGGAGGACAAAACTCTTCTGGGCGGAGGCCAAACCAGCCTCTTCCTTGTTGGTCTCTTTGGGCCAGGATTTGGCAGATGAGATCCATTCATGCTCAGAAATCTCAGCCCTTTTGGTAGAACGACATGGTAAGGATCCACCTTGGGTCAGTATTTCAAGTGTATTATTTAATTAGAGGAGTAAGTTATTGCACAGGATAAGGCAGCATGGCACAACAGATAAAAACTTGGGTTTGATTTAATTCAGGCAAATGACATTTTTTGTATTAAGATGTTAATTTAATCTTAGTACTGCATGATCCTCAGTCACTGCCTTTCCTAAGGTCTAGAAGGAAAAGACAGAGGCAGAAATAATAAAATCTTGGGAAGGGCCAGGCAGTTAAAACTACACGGTTGCGAACTGAGATGGGAGGTGGAAATCAGGTGCCACCAAGCTTGTGGCAGGGTCAGGTTCCCATGTATGGTTTGACAGAGCCAAAGAGCCTGCCAAGAAATGAAACAGGAGGACAAACATTGTTTCTTTTGTGTTTCTTCTCTGCTTCCATCCAGCCCCACGGCTTCAAAGGTGTGATGTCCTGTGTGATAGCCACTGTCCACTCACTCACCTTGCTTCACTTGGTTACAGAGGTGAGTGACACAATGGTTTGGATCTTGACTGCCAGCTGCAGCTGCCACAAAGGTCACACTGACTGTGCTGGTGGAAAAGGTAAGTGCTGCTTGGGAAAACAATAGGTATCACCCAGCTCCCAATAATCTTTGCAAAACAAACACCAAGAGAAGTATTTAAGATAGATTGAAAGGGTTGGGTTTGACCTTTATGGGGTTGCTTCTGCCACGCACTTATCTTACAAATCTAATTTGAAGTGTATTGCTAAAGGAAAACAAAACTGGCTTTGCTCTGAAAATGCTTAAACAACCTCTCTTAGAGGCTTGCTGGTCTCACAAAGGTTTTGCTCTGAAGTGAAATCTTATTAAAATCTATCATTCAGCAGACTGCTTTGCATTTCAGTGGACTCAGGTTTTCTGCTGTAAAATCTTTCCAGCTTTCTTTGACCACCCCTATTGAAAGCTGTCGGTGGTGATATCTGATGCCAGCAGTGGCCTTGTGAGGCTGTGAAGGGAGCTCTAAGAAATGCTTATCAATGCATTACCACTGCTTCACAAAAAGATTTATTACTTTACCTTCAACACAGCAATGGGGACATCTTGCTGCATCAACATGATGTGTTTTATTCATTTAACATCATTTGTTAATGAAAAGTAATTCTGAATTCTACAAATGGAGCAATTCTTTAGTTTTTTCACATTTAAGCAGGCTTTCAGTAGACATACAGGTTTTTTTTCTTCCTGTTGCTTTCCAGCCTGCAGTCACAAGTGGTACCCAAGCAATATTTCTATAGGCTTGCATGGCTGGGTTGGGGTCTGGAGCAGTGAATCTCATTTCCAGTGGGGCCTCAAGTTAACACTGGGATGTTGCCCATGTCCCACCACATCTTACAGCTCTGGGCTGTATGTGGTGGGTTGTTTTTTTTTTTTAAAGAGACGATGCTTATGTGTTTCTTGAAAACTGTGAATTGTTTCTCAGTTTGCAGTGATAACTGTTCTTCCTTCTCCCCCTGCTTTTAATCCGTGAACATGTAGATGCAGATTATTGATTTTGCAGCATCTTAAAACAAATCTCTTCATTTGGTGACAGTGCAACACACCTCTCCTGTGGGGTAAAATCAGCAGGACCTCTGGCCCTGCCATGACACAGTGATCCAAGACAGGTCTGATTTTTTCCTGATAACAGGACTTGCTCTAATCTTTTTAATCTATTTTAAAGTTGTTTTTTTTTTTCATTAAATACAGATATTTTATCAATCCCTTCCCTTTTTTTTATATATTAAAGTTTGGAATGAAAATACTAATTTGCTTAGAAGACAAATACTTAGAGAATACTTGAGGTGAATGGTAAGACTGATAAAGGCAGAGTGCTAGGGAGCTCTAGTAGATAAACACCTATTAAGCATGATGATCAGTGGAGAAAGGTTGGGGATCACTGCCTTTAACTCTAATGTCATCCCTGTGTGTTCCCCTTCCAACAGACTCACATTCTGCCTTTACTGAGAAATGGTTTTGCCATCACCATTTGTTCTCCTGCAGGTTTCTTCTATTCCTGGAGCCTGCTTGGCTTCACACCTCTCAGTGTGTGTACACCACATAGAGCCAAGCTTGGCATCGTGTGTACCACTCCAGACAAACCACAAGTGAAAGGAAGGAGGAAAAGCATTTTCTCTCTGAAAAAGTGCTGCTGACATGCATCCAACCACCCTGGGTTTGATACAGGCTGCGCCATGATGCAGTGTATGTCCATCAAAGAGCCTGTGCTGTGCTGCCACAGACTGGAAATTGCTGGTCCCTCTCAGCCCAAGCTCAGCTCCTCCAGGTGATGGGTGGTGATGGACGCATGCATGCTGACAGCACCAGCTATCACCTCCTTGGGAACTCAGAGCAGGAGCCATCACCATGTATGTGGTGCAACTTGCTCCAGCCCAGATAAACTGAGGGGTTGCATGGATGTGTGCACATTTGGGCAAACATGATAAGAGAGAATAAGGATTTAAATGAGCAATGTCCTGCCCTGTATAACAATAAACCAAACAAATGAAAATCCCTTCTTCTCCTCCAGCATTAATCTCTTTTCTCCTCTTGTTCATTCTCACAAATCTGTCCTTGGTATTGCAGTGGCTTGTTTACAGCACAGCAAAGTTTGCCCCTGTGTAGCATTTCAAGTAGAGCAATTTAATGGCCCATTGGCTAAACACTGACTAACCTACTTTGAATTCAGTGGGAGGTAAGAACTGAGCATAAACTCAGCAAGGATTTTGGCATAGCATCCCGTGACACTCTCATCCGTGCAGTTTAGTGGGAGCTCTTTACCCACGCGGGGTTGTTTCATGCTCTGCATGAAAACCATTCTAACATTTTGTTGCACTGAAGCAGCATTACTGAGGCCCTTCCTCAGTGTTCACTCACCAGGCTTTGTGCTTGGCCCTGCACCAAGTGTGCCCTCTCTGAGATTCAGTGACAGGCTCTCGATCAACCTCTCTCTGTGTATGACTGGGAAGGCTATGGGATGTTACAAACTCATTCCCTGTTTTACTGTAGATAGGAATCACAGGCAAGCACACAGGAATGGTTATTGTTTAAGTAAGGTCTTCCACAGCTCCGTTTGGGCTGGAAGTATCCAAAAGCACACAGGCCTGTAGCCAGCTGCTTTTGAATGACAACATAAGGTTACTTACCTGCCATGCCCCTGGCAGCACAGGACCTCAGCTCTGACCTAACAGCAGGCAGTGCAGGGCAGTGATGCTGTCACAGCACTCCTGGTGGGCACCTGTGGATCTCTGTGCTCTTCTGCCTCTGCTCTAACAGATCAGAGGTGATGTGCAAAGACAGAGTCCTGCTGTCCCTGCCTTTGGATGGCACAGCTCAGCTCTGGAGTCTGCCTGGAGAACACATGGGTAGGTACGGCTTGGATTCAGGGACTGCACTTGGTGTTTAGACCTGTACTTTTCTCCTGCCTCTTCTCCTTTAGTCTTCATCTGTATTTTAAATCACTAAGGCCTACAGGTGACAGGATGAGTTTTTTTCATTTGCCAGAGGGTGCCTTTGGGCTTTTTCTATTTTTTCTTATTTTTCACATTCTGAGGAGAAAAAAACATGATCCAAAATTTTGACTTTCTTCAGCCAAAAGAACTACAGGCCAGTTTGTAAGACACTCCAAAATCTAAAAATGCAGATGTTAAGGTTTTATTATGTCTGCTATTCCTTTTTAAGAGTAACAAAACACGGAAATTTTATGCTCAAGTTCTGTTTTGTTCTATTCAGTTTTGTCTCCTTCACCACTTTTGAAAGTCAGCTTAAAGCTCTCCAAATTAACATTCATTGAAATCAATACCAGTTTGGGGGAATTGATCAAGGTTCATGGAATAAACAAACATATCTCTTTTTGGAATATTTTTCAAGGAGCTGTGCTGTGGCTTAATCACAGGGAGACATAAAGCACAAATATATGCATTGAACACAAATGTTATCTGTATCAGAGCAGCAGACACCCTGACAATCAGGTGCTCAGCTGTAACAGCAAAGTAAAAAACTCCACTCAAATTTAGCAACCCACCTCCCAGTCCACTGACTTCATCTGCAGAGTTAACCAGTACTCCCAATTCACACAGATAAAAAGCTGACCTGATAAATGACAACATCATTATAAATGATGCAGGTATATTTTGTATGCCAGAGAAATGACATTATTTAGGCTCCATTATTTGCAACACACACACCCTTGAGGAAAGACAAACCTATTACAAAATGGGAGCAGAGAATAATAAGAGGAGTGTTTCACTGAGGGGCAAGGACCAAGAGTTAAAATCTATCATTTAGACTTCAGTAGTCTGTCAAAGCAAGCTGCATCAAACCTGTGTGAAAGAGGTTAGACAATAGATAAAATTATAATATTTATCCTTTTTATTATTTATTTTGTCCATATCTTTTTGTGGTTCTAAGCTTTTCCTGGCTTAAAACACTTTAAAATTTCATTTTAAAAAATAGTTTCTCTGACTCTGCATAATCTCACAATTCTTCATTCCACTAAAGCTTTTGGGAGAAAACAATGGCAAAGGAAAATACAACAATTATGACAAGTCCCATGTATTTTACATAAGTTTTAGTCATCTAAGACTTAGAATTGGACAATGAGGGAATTTTAGGCAATCTGTCTTGTGAGTTTACAAACTTTATTTTGAAGACCAAGCTAGCTCACAAGTCTGTTATGTTGGGAAGATAAAGGTGGTTAAGGAATACTTATATATGTAATTAAGGTTAATAATGATCCAGTAAGGCAATCTGATTAAGTCTGTATGTTTCTTAGAGAAATTTTTCCCTCCTTAGAAATGCTAATAACGGTTACTTAAGGAGACAATGGATGTGGCTGAGCCCGGCGAGCCCCTCTCTGTCTGGGGTTTCTCAGGAAGGGACAGAGACCCCGCGGGGGGTGGAGCTGGTGGGGGCTGGGACACAGCCCGGTCCCGCTCGCCGGCTCGGCCTTCCGGAGCCCCGCCCTGGCCCTCAGGCTGCTGCTGCTCTCGGCTCTGGGAGGGGGACGTGTGGCTGTGACCGGGGGAGAGGAGCTCGCTCGTCACCGCGGTCCAGCCCAGCCTGTTTCTCCTGCCACGGCCGCAGAGGTTGGTGTCCCGTTAATATCTCGCTGAGAGGGGAACTCTTTTCACCTGGGGATCCNCTTAGTAAAGATCTGTTATTCCTATTCCCTATCTTTGCCTGAGAGCCCCTTAATTTCAAAATATTACTAATTCGGAGGGAAGGAGGGTTCACATTTCTCATTCCAAGGGAGGCTCCTGCCTTTCTTGGTAAACACCTGTCCAAACCGCGACAGTCCTTTTTGGATGTTTTCCACTTACATCACCTTAAACATTTTTAGTGAGGCATTTGTGGTTTTTTTATACTTCACACATTTTCTGAATAAGAAATAAACGTTTGTATTTATAAAAGACTTCTCTATGATATGTCAAAGGAGTCCCAAGAATCTCAGAACACAGCTTGAGAAAAGCCGTGCCTCAAAAATAAAACCACACTGAATACTGATGAAAATTCTCATCTATTAGTAATGCCATTATAGCAAAAGAGCTGTAAAGAGTTGGGTAAAACTTGGAACTTTGAGAAACACATTAAACGTGAATGTAACAATACACAGCATCAAGAATCCTTTAGAGGAATCAAGTTATCTTTTTCTCTCCTTCCAATAGGAGAATCAAACCTTTGTGCAGAATTTAGTCAGTAAAACATTAAGGCCATCACACCCCTATGCCAGTGAGATTAAACTGGACAATAATCTGTGTCTTGTGGTGCTGAGTGTTTTTGTGGTAGGTTGCAGCATGAAGGGAACTGCCACCCTGAACCTCCTCACCTCCCTGTCACTGATACCAAAATCCAAGTGAAACTGGCACACAGGATTTCCACGTGTCTGGTAAAAGGTAAATTAGAAAGTAAAGTCATTAAACTGGGGCAAAGGGAGAGAAGAAGTTGTATCACAGATCTATTCTTGTTTTCCTTCTTCCCCCACTCAGGGTAAAGCACAAGCACTGTGAAGATTTAAATAAGCCACTTAATCATAAGGGATTCATTGCTTGCCACACCATTAGCTGGTAGGTTAACACTGCAGAAATCTGGGAAAAAAAATCCAGCCCAGATCCATCTTTTCCCAGTGCAGACTTTTTAAGAAGGTTCATTAGAGGAAAATTAGAGGGAAAATTCAGTACTATCTATAAAGGTAACTGAAGACGTGGCAATCCATCAGGACCAGAAAAGCTGCTTCTTGTAGATCCAGGACTAGTTCTTCTGACAGAATTCTACTTCAAATGTCTCTACAAGTTTTGCTCTGATTAAGCTAAGCTTTCTCCTAAGGCATCTTACTGATTTTGCAATATAAATCCGTTTTCATTTCAGCAATAACATAAGCAAGCAGTAGTCTGTTAATAAAAGGTAACCCTTGATGAAACCACCCTACTGGTACCAACACAGAAATACTTCTCCACACCTCAGACATGGTTTTGAAGTTTGGTCTGACTTCCTATCCCTTAGCACTAGGAAAACTCAAAATATTCCTATTGTTGCTAACCATATACCATTGTCTAATGGATCAGCAGAAGTGAAGAACAGGCAGCTCAGAGCAGCTAGTAACAGCAATCTGCATTTTGATAACCCAGTTATCAAATGGAGTATATGAAGTCAATATAGTCAATGCAGAAAACTGGGCACTACTGTGGGAAGCTGCACACACTGCAGAAGAGCTCCTGCCCCGGCTGTGACAAGACTCACAGAAGGGTGATGCTGAAAACACCAACTAGAAGAAAAAGACTTGCCTTGGATAGGATTATAGTTGGCCCTAGAAAGTATCAATCCTCTCATCTGTACTCCCTCTTCAGTAGCTCCAGTGGAATCAATTTCTCTTTTCTCCTTTAGGTTTTGTTGTTCCAGATAAAATACTGCTTTAGCCACAATAAACCCTTATTAAAAAGCCAAACCAAAACACTTTTGCTTTTAGTGACACTGATCTTTAAGTATCTGGTGCCACATGCTTATGTATGGGATTTGTGCTTCCATGCATCATTAGAGTTAAAACCCTTCAGAATATGCTTCCAAGAAAAATTCTTCCCACAGCATTTCAGGTACCTAATATTTCCTTGTGTAATTTGATGCTTAACACAGAACATCCTACTGTGCACCAAGCATGTACAAGAAGTCTTCTCTAAGACTACAGAAATTTACTTGGGAGGAATTCTTAGTTTTTAAAACCTTTACCAAGGTCTAACCAGAGCCACTCAAATAAGGCTGAAAATATTTCAGTTTAGTCTGTAACAAAAAGCAGAGCCTGGTCTAAGTATTCAACCAGGTTTTAACACCTTACTCTGAACTGTGGATTACAATTTCTACATTACAGGGTTCTGTGTTACAAACATTGTCCCATGCCCTAACATCTGTGAAGTTTCCAGGTTCTTTTAGGTGTGTACAACCCTTGGGCCAAAGAGAAGACATAACTCATTAAGGGGCTGAATTACATTCATTTCATTACACAACTGTTTCTGTGCTAAGTGTGAGAGTTTTAAGTGTGTTTATGACTCTCTTGCACAGAGACACAAAGCAATGACCTGTCAAATTGTGACGAGGGCAACACTTTGAGCAGAAGTACTGAAAACAGTTAAACTCAAGAGGTCGGGAGATACCAGTAAAATGAACTTTATTTCAAAGCTCATTAAAAAGCTTCACAATAACACTAACAGAATTAGCATTTCCTTCATTTTATGTACCCCACATGAAAAATGTATTGTTTAGCAAGAGATGAAACGTAAGCGTTTCTGCATGCTACTAACACATTTCACCATCTCATTACCTGATAAGTACTTTGGACTGCAACAATCAAAAACCTTAAGACAGAAGGATTTCTTCTGGAAAGTCCTTATGAAGGGGACAGACACTGGCTTTTTCTGACATACCCAATTAGATGTCCAGACAAAAGAAAACTACCTTGGCATCTACAAATGCCTACGAGTGTTTCGATTACAACCTTTTGAAGGAGCAGTACATTTCAAAGCAAGGGCTTCTTTTCATCTTTAGTGATGCAAATGGTTAAATACTGCACAGAAGCTTAGTATGAACTCACAATTCCACAGGAATCTGAAAGTTACCAAGGCAATTTTCCTTTTAGGATAGTCATGACCAACACTATTACTATTCTTCCTCCCACAACATAACATATCCCAGACAAGTCGTAAGAAAAAAAATATAAATAGTTTCCAAAACAATGCATTCCCACCCCCATCACATGTGACAGCCAAAACATCTTCTGTCATGGGATGAAATAATTTGCTGCAAGTGCAGTGGCTTAGTCCAGGTCCATGTTAATGGTGTTCTGATCACTTGGGTGACATTCACCGTTTTGCTGAGGCATTTCAGAATTTTTGTCATCTTCTCCCATGTCTTCAGTTTTATAATCACTCTGTTCACTTAACGGGTTTTCCTCCTTAGGAGAGTCAACTTTTGGTTTTGGTTGTGTCACAACAGGCTCACAGACATTGTTTAACTCCTAAAAGAAAGGGAAAAGATGTGGGCAAAATATATGTTAAGGAGCCACCAGTTTCACTAGTGCAAAAAGTCCTGTGTCCAAAAGACTGCTTGAAATTGGCTTCTGCTTTTGTTCCCCTGAGTCCAAACTGACAAGTACTTATTGTACCCTGAAATAAATTAATCAGTATACTTTCTCATCTTCTGTAGGCAAAGTTCAACTAAGTATTTTGGATTTCACATTGTTTTTTTCAATACTATTTTGTCTCTCAGTAAAACGCTGAAAAACATGAGGTTTTTAAGGTGACTGAAAGACAAAATACCAAGGAGCTCCACAGAATTTTATACAAGTATACTAGAGCTCCTCTGCCTTCTACTGAATCTCCTTCTCTCCACACTATCTACCTTTCAAGAACACTAGAGCAGCAAGATGAAACTGGGGGAGACAAAAGGCACAGATACCAGTCTACTTGTAGCACCAATCTCTAAAGATAGTTTCTTATGGTACTTACCTGTAGCTTTGCCTTAATTTCACTTGAATGCACAGCTGGATCCTGATCTAAGCTCTTCTTAGCCTGTGCACTCACAGCATTGTTCATCCACTCTACCACTTCACTAACACACTTCTCTACTTTCATCATTTCCATCTCATCGATATGGATGTATTTGTCATCCTGTCCAAATACAAACATTTTGTATTAGTTAATAATGTCAAGTGTTAATAACATAGTCAAGTTAATGTCAATATAACTTGTAAACCTTTTCCAATCGTCAAAACAAATAGACGTTAGCCACAAGGGAGATGCATTACAGCAAGAGACAACAGGAAATACAGATGTCAATATAAAGCTTCCTTTACCCAAATAAACGAGAAATCTCATTCACAGAGGGCATAGAAACTTCACCAAAAAGTCATACAATAGAATTTAACATTCTTAACAAGACTGATAAAGATAATATTCCCTCCCATTCTGGAGGGGCTACCTGGGCCCAGGGTAGTTTGGACAGTGAGATTCTGATGTACAGGGAAAGGATCAGAGTTTTCAACTTCAGCATTCCCTACAATGCCCCAGTTGCACAATTAACTGACATCAGGAGAAAGACCTCCCCAGCAACACAACTGATGAAGCCATATTTAGAATTCTTAAATAAAACCAAGTTTTAAATACACTGTTTTCAATGATGCTAGCTAATTCATGTATAACACTACTAATGACTTCACTTAATTTTGTAATCTATAGCTGTGAGGACATAATTGCTTCTGATGCCAAGTCTCAGACTGAATTAGTTTGAGTTTTATGAGCTGTCTTATTAATATTCTTTAGGTTGAAAGCCAAGAAGTACATTTTCAGACAGGAATGCTTATCAAGAACACAATCTACAAATACCAATTGGAGAAACAAACCCACAAAAAAGGCAAAAAACCAAGCCCCACACACCCATATATAATAAAATTGTGGGGTTTGCTTTATCTGCAACTAGGTTTTACACTAATGTTTCTCACCATACAATAATTCTTACTCAAAGAACTGGAAGAGCAGCCCACTTCTGAAAAGCAGCCATATCAGCTTTTCAAAGGTCAAGAATCAGACCACGAGTCTAAACTCTTTATAAGAACATCCTCTTTAGCCTGAAAACATCCAGAAGTATCAAGCAACTGAAGATATGACACACTGTGTGAGATTTTTTTGAGTACTGGGAAACATTTGTGGTGTTAAATTTGTGACCTATATAGCAGTACATTGCAGCTCATCTGAAAGTGAATTTGAAGCCCCTCCAGCCAATGAGCCTCACTGAAGCACTGTGGTAAAAAAAAGGCCACTTACTTTATTCCTGAATTCCCCAGCTATTGTAGCATAGTACTGGAGCCTGTGTCCCAGTTCCTGTAATAGCCTTGGTCGTTCCTCTGCTTCTTGATAGCGCATTTCAATTGGAGTACCTAATTTCTAGAAAAAGCAATTCCTACATCTTTATGTGCTTCATGAACATTCATTAATGTTGCTTAGCACAGTGGTTTGGAAAATTTGCCTTTTTGGGCATATTAACAGACCTACCTTTAAATCCTCTAATTTTTCTACATACACCTGCTTTGCTTCATCCTCACCCTCTTCATACAGCCAGCCTTCTGTCTCTGCTAGCAGGGCAGAGAATCCCTGCAGATCCTGTGTGTCAATATAATTCAACACATCAAACATCAAAATACACACCAATTGACTATGTTTGTTTGGAAGGAACAGGACAGAGGTAAATATGCACATTAATCCTTAGCCTCCTATATAAAAATTTAATTTCTACTGCAGCTTTTGCCTAATTGAGTTACTTAAACAATGCTAGCTTCTGGATTGAGAAACAACACACATCTACAACATAGGTAGCATTTATAGCCTTTTGTCCTTGATTAGGGCAATGCTTAGGGTGCAGCTCTAATTCATAGGTTTGGCTATGCATGAAGCAACACAGCTTCCCCTTCCAGTCACCACCTTTAATAGGAAACAAAACTTTACTCCATTCATGAGGAAACTTATTTTCAGGGATACGTATTTGATAAGCCTAAACCTAATTCTGGATTAGTCACTGCCATCATTCAAATGAAGTTCTGGCTCTGCAGCTATGTCCAGGGTGGCTTTGAGAACATTTGACCAGAGTACACAAAACAGGTATTTGGTATCAGTATTTTCAGAGAAGTTCCTGAAACCATAACCTACCTTTTCACAAACAAACTTTTCATATGGTCCAGACAACTTGTCCCTGAACTCATATACATATTCCTCCACTGCATTCTTTGCATCATTTCTTTCTTTCTCCAGTTTATCTTGCATAATCATCTTTCCCTGTATACCACAGAAAATATTTTAATTAAAAAATACAGATGTTCAAACAGCATTCTACGAAGCACAGCTCCTGTAAAATCTCACAGAGGCCTTGGCTCACCTAACTGTCGAAATTCTCATTATTATGCAGTAGACTCATCTGAAGAAATGGGTTGCACCTCTCTGGATTACAACAGTTTAAAAGAATCTATGATGTCATTCCATGGATCAGTGCTCTGATACTAACTGCTATAAAGGACACCTCAATCTTCCTGATAAACATTTGTCAGTTTTGTGTTAGAAGGCAGACAGTATATTAGCTCATGGTTAATTGAGCCCACACTCCAGGGTGACAGTACAAGAACAGAGGTTGCCTTGAAAAGCAGGTGAATGGTTAATAACTGCACACAAGAAAGCAGTCTAAACCACACTAACTCACCTCTGTTTCAATATACATATTGAGGAGATCTTTTCCTAACTGCCAAACCAAGTTAGCTTCAATGGGTAGCTCCACATTCTTCACTTTTATCTTGGGTTTTTTAGCTTCTGGGGGCTGATCACCTTTCTTCTCATTTGTCTGAGTTAGAAAGAAGAAAAATAAGATAATTTTCCTGACTTCTTTCTGATGGAGTATCAGTATGATGAAAGAGACATTCAGAGGAAGAACACACAAAGGTTTTTCCACGTTCTTTTAAAATCTTCAAAATATATTCATGAGGCACTGTCCTTTTGGGGATTCCAGCTCCTATCCTAGTCTCCCTTACAGTCTGTTCCCAGACAGTAAGTGCTGAGCTACAGCAAGGACATTTCTCAGATGTATGGTGTGTTTCCAGATTTTCCAGAAGTGTCCATCTGTAATGTAGCAGTTCACTAATGATGCTGACAGTGGTTAAGATTTTAACCCAAAGCATTCGTCATCTCATACAGATGAAAAAAAACAAGCCACTAGCAATAACATGCAGACAAATGTTCCATATTATTTCCTCTTAGGTTTATGAATTCCTGATCCCAGCTTCCCTCAGCAGGCCTAATGAGCTTGGCCTCTAACTGCTGTTTAAATTGAAATGTCTGCAACCCATTTGTACAACACTGCAAGATGACAGGGAAGTGGTAGAGAAGGACTTCTTGCAGGAATCTTTTTGCAAACTTTGTACAAAAACCATCACAAGATACAGACGTTATTTTCCACTATAGTAAAGATGTGAAAATGAAAAGAGTTCCAAGCACCAAGTTCCTTACTTTTCCTGAAATCTGTTACCATTTTAAAAGCCACCATTATATAGCATAACATTTTCAACAGAGTTAAAGGGTCACTCACTTTCTTGACATCTGGGATTTTGTTTTCTTCAGAGGGAGGTTCTGATGAAGGGGGAGACTGTGACGTTTGCTGACCATCAGTTTGTACCTGGGACTGTGTTCCAGCCTCACTGTTCTCTTGCTGGATATTTTTCTGAAATGAAAGCCCAGGCACAAAGGATGTAGAAGGCATGTGCACGTGCATTTAAGTATAGGGCACTTCACTTCTGACGCACATACGGTACCAAGTGCCCTACAAAGCATTCTGTGCACACGCAGAGACACACACGCTTCGGCTATGGAGATACAGACTAGCTGCAAGTTCAGAAGGACTCCAGGAAAATGGAACCAGTGCCAGGCTTGCTGCACCGTACTTGTGTGCGTGTGTGCACATGCTAACACTTTCTCTTACAAAAAGGGGCTTTTAATTTATTGAGTCATAATGTTTAAGGTTTTCCCCCTCAGAAAAATATGAAAACAACAAGTAGACTAGAGCAGTGTGCGTTATTACCCAGTGTTCCCCTCTCCTTCAATGCTGCGGAAACAATTCAGCCTTCCCTTTCACAAAAAGTTTCAAAAAACTCTACTAAGGATTACATACAAATCCTTTCAACACAAAGCACATGGATGATTAACAATCCAAATCAAGTCTTCCTGCTTGGAACAGTTGGGTAACTATGGCAGTTGTAAGCAACCCCCCCCTCAAACAACTGACCTGCTGCTATTTGGCACTTTGCACAATAACTGATTTTGAAATCCACACACTTCCAAGACAGCACAAATTGTCTCCTGTTCTTGTAAAGACATTTCCTGACAGCAACACACATCTTAAAATTAATCTCCTTTTGCTTCCTTAGAGTATTCTTTTTCTTCCAGAGTATGTAAAGGCAGAACACACCATCAATCAGTAAAGACATTCACACACAAGAAAAGTCAACTTACATCACTCAGGTTTTCAATAGGCCTCTGGTCCTGAGATTCCACTTCAGTCTCAACACTGACATCTTCACACTCTTCATTTTTAACTGGTTCTACCATTGATGCAGTGGACACACTGAAAATGCCATGAGTATTGACACGGACTTTGACTTTGACTTTAGACTTCTCTCCATCTTTCTGGGCTGCCACATTCTGGATAACATACCTACCTAAAACCAAAGAATCAAAACTCACACAATGGAATTAAGTAGGTAATACTACAGAGCCAGGAAAATATATCCCTTTTTCAAAGACAGATTATTTTCTAAATATTTGATGAAGCCGCTGTACTAATCTCACGGTCTCCCAAATTAAATCAGTACTACCAGAAAAAAAAAAAAAACAACAAAACCAAAGTACATTGCTCTTCAGCCAATTTCATCTTCTAAATCAAATAGTAGGTTCTCCTGACACCACTAAGACAGTAAATACAAAACTGGTACTACCTGTGTTACTAGTGGGCTGAAAGAAAACTACTGAAAGGCTTAGTCTAATGGCAATGTCAACTAGTGCCTTTCTAATACAAGTTACCGCCCAACACAGAAACAATATTTCTAGAAGCTTTCCTTAGAGCTTCTAACATACCTCAGCTCTGCCATTACCTTCTATTCTAGGGCAGAACTTAATTGTTCTGTAACTACTGTAATACTTGAAACAAGCATTGTGAAACTAATAGACAATGAGTTCAGCAGTAAATGAAGAATCAGGTGTCCTTGATATTAACAGCAGACATTTTTCCTTCTACATGGATTACCAAAAGAGTGACCTGGAGACCATAATGCTCACTTAGCTGCAAAGTACAAGTTCCCCAATTTCACAGGCCAAATATACACATTTGCATGCACCATTCCTTCAGCAACAGATCAAAACCACAGGTGTGGAAGCTTTTACCTGCCTATTTTACAGGCTAAGGAATGTAATCCTCTGTCTTGTAAATCCAGTAACACTGGAGTTGTGTGACCTATTCTCCTTTTTGCCAGTCTCATTAGAACTAGTATTTCACCCATTAGTCATTCCAATAATTCTGTTCTGGGCAAAGAATTTAACTGGCAACTGAGTTGACACAAGTCTGATCTTCAGTTCTGTTCTTACCAGGGTTCAGAACAGCAGTTAAACGGCTTCTTGTTTGTTAAAGCCATATAAATGGAACACTCACAAACCCCACCTTCAGTCTTTATGGTGAGAGTTAACCACAAAAAGAAGTCTGATGTTTCTGTAACTACAAAATACTGTCAGAGAATCATAGAATGGCCTGGGTTGGAAGCAACCTTAAAGATCGACTACCAAATCCCCTGCCTTTCATTAGACCAGGTTGCTCAGGGCCTCATCCAACCTGGCCTTGAATACCTCCAAGGATGGGGCATCCACAGCTTCTCTGGGAAACTTGTTCCAGTGCCTCATCATCCTCACAGCTAAGAATTTGTTCCTAGTATCTATTCTAAACCTGGTCTCTTACAGTTTTTAAAACCATTCCCCCTTGTACTGTCACTACTTGCACTTATGTACTAAGTCCCTCTCCATTGTGCTGGTTTTTCAAAATACATGGTATGCAAACATACATTTACTTGCATGTTTAGAATTCAAGAACAATTATTTAATTGGCCTGTCTTTACCATCACCATTTGTTCTAAGTAACCAGGTTGTAAGCTCTTTGTAGGTATCAACACTGTCAAGTGCTGCAATTTGTCAAAAAGTATGAAGGAGCTGCTTAGAAATGTTACACAGACAAATCAATACTGTAGTCTTGTAGCTGCCACTATTTCAGACTGCTTTGATTAAAAGTTATTCAGCATTATGTCAATCCCAGAAGGTATAGGTAAAAACAACAGCTAGTTATTCAAGGCATGTTTTTTTTATATACAGGAGATATTTTTCAATTACTCCTAGCTTGCTTTATTGATAAGTAGAAAAGATTTAAAAAGTTAAAGTTATGTATTGTAGTGATAACTGCATTTCAGTTGTAGGCATTAGTTTGTTTCCCCTCATTTCTTCATTTAGCCAAAGCAACAAAACAAGAAAAATAAAATTAAAATTACCAATTCAGTTACCTCGGGAATGGGAAAATTCTGAGTCCTTCAGAAACAAAAACCTGAATATATACATCATAACCATACTGCACCACAACACAGTTACTGTTTGATCTCAAATCATTCTATTGGAGACAACACCATTTCCAGGACAATTACTTACCAATTTTTGACTCAGGATATGGGACTCCATTAGGATCCGAATAAAAAGCTTCTAGCTCAAAGGGACCTTTCCTATAGAATGTAAGTACCTTAGAGAAAGGTGCTGCATGATTTCTGCTGAAGACCTCATGAACTCTGTAATTATGGGAAAAAAAATATCACTTTTAACAGTGTATTTGAGCTGAAAGGTTTTGATAGGGTCAGAACTCTTCAGAGGAACATGATATTTTGACACATTTACCCTTCTGAACAATTCCAATAAAGATACTTCAGTACTGTACTGCAAGGGAAAAGAATTTACTGTTCTCTACTGTAATGAAAAATTGTCCTATTCACTATTTGAGCTTGGAATAGTGTATTTCAAATCATAATTTGCACCCTTCCTCAGTTTCAAAGGGATAATTATAGCCCTGCTAATTTCTTGCTCATTTATGTTCCATGGCTTAGCTGAGAACCCTGACACCAGATTATTAGTCATTCCTCAACAGGACAGAAAGACAACCAGCTTTATTTCATGTTCTAAGGCATGCCTGCTATTATGCCAGCCTGATTCTAATTTCCAGCTAAGTTTTGTCTCCTAACTGTGGAAGATCTCATCTAATAACCTAGATGTGAGAAAGTGAGAGCTTTACCTAGAACATGAACCCACAAGGCTGCTTTTACAAGTGACAGAACAATTAAGCTCTGCCCCTTCACAGAAAAGACAAAACGAAAAAAAGGCTGAACTACAAAGAATATGAAAAAGGTATAAACAGGTCCCTCTAGAACTATGATTTTTTCCACAAGTTGAATTCTGAGCTTTTTACATCTTAGACAGTAACTGCATTTCCCACAGGCATGGCACAGTTAATAAGAGATGTCAGTTGGAAGAGACTGCAACTACAAGAAATTACTCTTACAAATGTTAATTTTTTGCTAAATGTTAAATTTAGCAAAATTAGGTGTTAAATACTTGCTTCAGTCAGATAAATAGCATCCATATAAGCTCCCAATAGTTACATAGTATATAACATTACTACTAAATCAAGAATCTCAGACAGGTGTTGAGAACACCTTGAATAAAAAACCAAAAAGCCAGAAGGTGGAATTAGGATCCAGCCATTGATCTAGTTAGTTTTATATTCCTAATCCTGACAATCAGATAAAGGCAATACAAGACAAGATACTAGTTGGTAGCTCATTTACTCAAGTTTTTAATCTTTGTATTTTTACATATGAGGAATTATGGTTAAAATTTCACCCTATGTCTTTACAATCTCCCCTGTCAACCATCTCTGATATATGGCTTATGGGTTTTCTACATCAGAATGCCAAGATTCTAATTTAAATGCAAGCAAGACCATTATGAAGGTCAAAAGCTTCATGCAAGTGTAGTCTGAGCTACCTACCCTTCAGTGTCCTCTGCTTCTGTGTTCCACAGCAGAGATATTGGAAAAGGTGTAGCATCTGTCACAGAGAATTCTCTCACTTTAAAAGCTGGAGAAAGAATGGCACACTAAAAAAAAAAAAAAAAAAAAAAAACAAAAACCATTACATAAAATTTTTATAACTCTNAACAACAAAAAACCTTGCATTAAAATTTGTTAACTCTTCTACTCTACTAGCCAAGACAACAAAAAAACCACTGAACAAGAGAGAACTGTGTTGATTTTATTAAGCAGAATTTTTCAATGCTCAATTTCAATGCAGAGAACAGAAATCTC
Organism: Notiomystis cincta; assembly: GCA_013398075.1. Lineage (NCBI taxonomy): Eukaryota > Metazoa > Chordata > Aves > Passeriformes > Notiomystidae > Notiomystis > Notiomystis cincta. The sequence continues at coordinate 146,998 of VZRX01000017.1, forward strand.
ACACACAAGAATTTATGTGCTGTGTTAGCAGGTCTTTTGTACCTTGTGAGTAAAGGTAAGCAAATACCAGGACTGTAAAAAATGGAAATGCTGCACTGCTTAGTCCTAAAAGAAGTGGTGTTTATATAAAGGGTTCTTTTGTTCCCTGAACACAACCGATTGCTGGAGATGGAAAGCTGTTAGAGAGATGGGGTAAAGAAACAAGTCAAAGAAAAAGGGTGAAATAAGACAAGAGGTTAAAGGAGAAAAGGAAAAACACAGAATGAGCGGTTTGCTTGTAAAATATAGTTCACTAGTTGGAAACAGTAAAAATGGGAGGGGAACAGAAAGAAGTCTGTTTCACATTGATGGCACAAGTTTGATACCAGAAAATTCAAACTTGCAGTAGTTAGGGCTCTCCATAGATACTCCTCATACCTTTTTGAGTAAAAACATCTTTCAGCTTCGCAACTTAAATTTTTGGCATTAAAGATCCTTAGATTGTGTTCTTCAGAAGAGCAGAGTGGGCTGCTTACAGAATACACCCTGCAGTAAAGTACTGCACCAGAGGAGTACTCTGGACTTTTTCAGCAGCACAGTCCCATAAAAAGACCTATTGAACATGTATGTTCCCTTGAGTACTTTCAAACAGACCACTTTACAATATTTCTGCTTGACTAATTCTTCACAGAAGTGCTACCAAGAAACACATCTGTTAAGTTCATCAAGTGTTGCCAGTTCTATACCTGCAAAGCACAGCCCCTAGCTATGGCTTCATCTGCATTCAGTGTTGTACTGACATCCTTGCCAAAGAATTTGGCAATCCTCTCTTTGACAGCAGGAATACGGGTTGCTCCTCCCACAATCTCTACAGCATTTATATCTTCCACTTTCAGTTGTGTTTGTTCCATTAATGAAAGCAGAGGCATCTCTATCCTTTGCAGCAGGTCAGCACACAATTCTTCAAATTGTGACCTAAGGAAAAAAATTGAATTAACTAAAGAACGCCTGTCCCAACAAGAACCTTGCCTGGTATTTGTTTCCAAACTGATGCTGACCAGGTTTGTTAACTACACTGCAAGGAGACTTAAAGCTAAACTCCTGTGAGTAGGCTAAAGTGGCAACTGTAGACAAGGCAGTACACAAATAGCTGCTTACAGATTTTCCTAAGTCACCATCGATGTAGTTAAATAAGATAAAGGTTTTGTTTGGGCAGCTGCTACATATTTGCCTCTCAGCAGAGATTACAGATAAAAAAATCAGAATACACTGACACTTCCTTTATAATGAAAAACTGTTGCCTGAATACTGGAAGAAAAAGAACCCACCATTCCTAGCAGTAGCTACAGAACTAACAAATGAAGCCAGGCCTGTGAACATGTGCAAGACACAGACAGAGAGAGACTTCATTTACACTTGGACCATAATCAAGTCATCCCCCATAAACACTGTTTCTGCCCTTCATTTCCCTAACAATACCCACAGTACACTAAGAACAGCAAAAAATAAACAAGGGTTCAGCTGTTGCTATCCTAGGAGCAGTATGGGATTTAGGTTACCTAAAATATGCAGCCAACTCTCTGGTTTGAATGTATCAGTCCAGGGTTTTAAGAACCTACCATTCTACAGAAGAATCCAAGCTTCTTATGTGTGCTTTATTGCACTGAAACATTGCTCAAGTAGCTGAATATTATATTTCACACATTTTACCTTAGCTATTCTAGCATTACAAAAATGTCACAGCTGTTCAGCACTTACACTTAATTCTAGCACAGTAAGTTTCTTTCAAACACAGAAACAAACACTTGTTTAAAAAATATGGCCACCAAAGCAAATGCCTGTCTCGTACAGAACTCACCTGTTCATTTTTCCAGATACATCAGTATCATTCATGAAACACTCAATATTTAGGGGAATGTCTGTGCTATTTGAACTCATTAGTTTCTTCAGTTTCTCACATTCCTGATACAGACGAAGAAGAGCCCGAACTTTGGTTTTTGGATCTAGCTTGTACTTTGATTTTATTTCTGCACAGAAGTAATCTACTAGCTTTCCATCGAAGTTTCTCCCACCGAGGAAAGGGTCAAATGCTGTGCCAAGTACCTGGTTTGAAAGAATACAATTATTTAGTCTTACACTAATAAAATCAAAGGGAATAGCAGTCTTTCAATATTGCCAAGTTCTTGCTTCAAAAAGAATGCTGGGGACAGGTCAGCCTATCTTCCAATGCACAACCACACCAGCCAAAAATTGGTCTTCACTTTTACAGAGGAAATAAAGCCAATCCTAAGTATTCAAAATTTTAATCCATACACACACTCATTTAGATAAAATAAATTATATCACTTGTACTTTATATCTTACATTTGTGTATTTCAAGAAATTTACAGCCTGTTTGAGATGATTACAATGAAAGGAAGAACACTGATGAAACCTTCACCTTTTGAATGCATGCACTTTCCATGCATTAAATTATTTCAGAATTTTAAAAAGAAGGCAGATTAGCAGGCTATTTGATTCTACTTGCTTATAAACTCTTATTTCCATTTAATCTTACTACCTTCAGTTTACTCTTGTTGAATGCACAGGCTGATACTTGAAATGCAGAATGTCCCATATCAACAAACACAACTATGCGTGGCTTCTCTTCAGGAGCTGGAAGGTCTTGTTTATAAATTCCGTAATTCAGAGCCACTGCAAAAGAAGTGCCAGACATTATCCATGCAATCTCTAGTTTCCAATGGCATGCCATCACATCCCTGTGAATATTAAGCTATAAGATCAAAAGCATCACAACAAATCCAGACATACATCTATGCAAGATATATTATCTTCATGGAAGCTTTATTCTGTTAATAGAAGCTGTAGGATCTGAAAAGCAGAACATACTCCCCTAGTCATGTCTATGCTCCCTAAGTATTTGTTTGGGTTTTTTTGGCTTTGCGAAGTAATCAAAAGCATAGAACATCTTAACAACAAAACCCAAACCCAGTTTCATATTTACAGTATCTCCCAAGCTCAGAAGTTTTGGCTGTATAAATGGTCAGCAGAGCCGTGTGTGTTTTAAAAGCCCAACTATACTGAAAAAAGCCTTGGAAGTTACAAGGTGTCAATGCTTAATGAAGGAACTTCCTTTAAGAGTGCCTAAATCCTGCAACTGTACGTCTGGGGAGTAAACTAAATGAGCAAGTAGGCCAGGCACACATAGTGACTCCTAAATAAGTGCTCAGGGGGATAATTATCCCTGGAGCTTGATCTCATCTATCCCTTCACACAGAAGACACTAAACCAAGAAAAGACCAGCAAGTTTTTCAAATATTTATGTCTCATATTTGCCTTTTCAAGTTAGTCCTTTTTCTCAGGGTAATTAAATACACCCTCCATCCCACCAGTCACTTGCAGGAACTGCTATTTTATCCTACTTACCTGCTGTCATGTCATTCATTAATCTAAGACAATTTAGGCCAACAATCTGAGCTGCATCTAGAAGGGACCTCCTTTCAGCATCTGTGAAAAATGATGGAACCTGAAGAAAGTAGGCAAGAATATGAAGTCATTTCCAGAAAATAAGACATACACTATTTATTTAAAACTATTAATTTAAAAATTGTATCTATTCCTCCTCTTTGAGGAAGACACTCCAAGCCTCTAAAATGCAATTACCATACTGAATAAACACTGCAAATGTTCTACTCCACCAGAGATGAAATTAAACCAGCATCAGCTAGTTTACATGAGCACACACGAGCAAAAAACAAATGCGCTATTTGTATACAAATGCTAATAACATTAAGTGCTGGCCCAAAATGTAAAACTGGATATTATGAAGACAGTGATAAAGAACACCTTAATCAGAACTAGCAGGTATACTCCTGTCCAAAAAAGTAAATAGGGAACTAAAAATGTACAGCAATACTACAGATGTGAGAGGTGCAAAGAAATAAGGGATAACAAATGAAGAGAATCTATTTTGGTGGAAATTATTTTGGGCAAGAAGTGCTAAGAAATTCTGAAGGAATATGCTGTTGAAAATTTTCTACAGATCTCTAGCATTGGCATTGGACAGTGCCTTCAGATGTTCCCAGGGACACATGAAGAACTAGCTTTCCAGGTATCAACTGGAGAATCAACATTTCTAATAATAACAGAGCTAAATATTCCTAGATGCAACATGAGACAGACTTGTTCAGAGTCATTGAGAACAGAGAGGCAGGTGTTATTTTATACTTCAGGCTTTGCAATGGAATGACTGTTCTCAATCTGAGGTCATTTTCTGTGCAGTCATAACACTGAAAAAAAAAAACAACCCAAAACAAAATTTGCTGAAAGGATGAAGATAAACAGGACAGAAACTAAAATTTTCAGCTGCTAGAGGGCAAATCTTGATTAAAAAAAGGAAATTGTTTATCACAGTTGTTATCAAATTGTTTTAAAGTCAAGAAAAAACACAAACATATGTATTTACTTTAATGAGTATCATTATTTCATTATATTAATGAGTGTCATTAACTATTATCATTTCCTTTAATGAGTATCATTTTCATAACTCTACTTAGTTATGAAAACAGATTATTCCAGAAGGGTATATACCTGGATCCAGAAACATTTTGGGGCCAAAGGTTCAGACATTTCTAAGAGAATGACTTCACAAAGTTAGTCAGGGTCTGGAATATGGAAGTAGCCCTGGGATTTCTTTAAGTCAAAAGCTCTAAAGCTAGTTAGGATTAATCCCTTTGTAAGTGCTTAGCAGAGATCTTTTTCACTCTGCATGAATAGAAACAAAATGTCCTGGATAGCTGAAGGTAAAAGACATAATGTCCCTGCGCACTACAATTACTTACAGAAATAACACAGTCTGTTACTGGCTTTTTCAGATTACTCTCTGCAGTCTCCTTTAATTTAGTCAATAGCATAGCTGAAATCTGTTCCACACTGAAGATGTGCTCCTCATCCATGTACATGACCTGGATAGAAGAGGTTAAAATAATTCTATTAGTTCAATCGGAGGAAAAATTACATACATTTAATGTTTTTTGATACACTGCTAGCTAATACTCTGTGAATCATGACATGCTTCATTATTTCATTATAGAACTTCAGTTTACAATTTAATTTCGCAGTTGAGTGTTTATAGAAGCAGTAATTCCATTCTCACTGCCTTAAAACATCAAGAACTCTATCCACTCCATGGATGAAGAAAGTGGCTAGGAAATGGCCAAAAATGACACAAGTTTAAAATGTGGCACACCATTAAATAAAAATAGCCATCATTTTTCAACCTGCTGCCAAATGCAAAAAATGTCCAGAACTACTTGCTGTCTATTTTCCCTTGGCATTTTTATGTTTCTGCTCAGATACGTGAGGAGTCTCTGAAAAGAAGAGCTGTGCAACAGTCCACCTATGCACATAAAACAACTAAAAGCTTAAGATGAAACTCAGCAAAAAGTTTATTTATTGCTCTCTTACCAAAAATCATTCTTGAATCACCATTTTTATTGTGCAATAGAATACATGACAATGATGAAGTGAAGTAACATATTACAACTGATGTTTGAAAGTAGTACTTGTTTTTCATTCAAACAGTATGATATGGGGGGAAATAAGGCATTTTGGTTTTAATAGAAAAATTGTTTCCTGAACCTCCCAGTCTTACTGAATGTTACTGAATCCATTATTAAAACTTTAACCACTGTTAAATAGAAAAAATCAAAAACAGCAGAAGAAAAAGAATCTCCTCTTTTGTAAAGCTTGGCTACTTTTCCAGTCAGGATTCTTTGTAAAGTACATAATTCTGGGACCTATTCACTACTTAGGACTGATCTATAGTGAAGTTTTGGGGGACAAGTTCAAGGTAAAGTCTTCATTAGTGAAGCAACACTGTCTGTTATGCAGCAAAGCTTCACTATCAGTAATTGTATATATTTCTGTAAATGGAACAATGGTATTAACTGTACCTATTCTAGAAAAAGCTGACATTGTATCAGTGAAGTCCTTGAAATGTAAGCAAGAGCCAAACCTGCAGTGTTGTAGAGCTGGTTATGAACACCTTTTTGCAAGTAACTTACTCCAGGCAGTCCACTAAAGACACACTTGCCACTCATTTATGGCAATTTTTCTAAAGAAGAATTCCATCTACTTTATAAAGTGTTTGTAACCACCTATTAAGACTGCTGCAATGCATTCCACACAAAAGTGACAGAAAGTCATACTTTGAACCTTGTAATTATCTTAGCAGTTTTTCTGCCAGTGTGCTTGAGCTAGATGTGCAATTTGCCAACAGGGAAACTTGCATTTCAGCAATTATTTGTAAATGAGCCTTAATTTGATAGTTTAAAGATATTTAAAGATGAAGCTGTCTATTCATAGGAGAGCTCTTCTTTAATGGAAAGATTAAGACAATCCACCTATAGGGTAATTAAAAGAAACCCATATTTTCAACTAGGTGCCAAAATGTAAGACTTCAGATTTAGCTGAACAACCCAGAAAGGTACACTGCAGATTTACCTTTACTCCAACGCCACCATTCTTCATGGGAACCAAATCATAGCTCAACTTTTCTTTTTCCCTCTGAACAAAAGGATCATTAAATGCACGGCCATGGAATCTCTTGAAGTTAGATACAGTGTTGTGGGCATGAGTAATTTGCTGTAAAGAAATACAGGACAGTCAGAAATCCACTCTTAATCAGCCTGCTATGTTCAGTGCTGCTCTCTATGCCCCCAAGCACAGGTCAGGTTTTCAGACAACCACTCACTCCCTTGTCACAGCTGTTTCTTTTCACACTGGTAATTACTGTCTGGTACTTTTTATCAGCTCATTAATAAGTCGAACACAGACTTCTGGACCATTACTTATTAAGGATTATAAAAGCATCTCCAAAACCTTGATACAGCTGGGTGATCAGTGATATGATCAACAGAGTCTACTACTTTAGTCAACTAATTTCAAATCATAGAATCATTTAAATGGGAAAAGGCCTTTCAGATCAAATCCAGCTATTTACCTAGCACAGCCAAGTCCACTAATGTCCCCCAAAACCACATCCACACCCCTTTTATATACTTCCCAGGACTCCACCACTTCCCTGAGCAGCCTGTTCAAACATTTACAAACCTTTTGGCAAAAATAATTTTTCCTAATAGCCAATCTAAACTTCCCCTGGTGCAACTTGTATTCCTTTTATGTTATTGTAGATAGTGATAAGCTTCCTGAGCTGTCTCTTCTCCAGGCTGAACACTCCTGCTCCCTCAGCTGCTCCTCATAAGACTGGCACTCCAGACTCTTCCCCAGCTCTGTTGCCCTTCTCTGGACTCACTCCAGCATCTCAGTGTCCTTCTTGTAGTGAGGGGCCCAAAACTGAACAAAGGATTTGAGGTGTGGCCTCACCAAGTAAAGGGGGTCAATCACTGCCCTGGCCCTGCTGGCCACACTATTGCTGATACAGGCCGGGATGTCATTGGCCTTCTTGGCTACCTGGGCACACTCTGGATCATGTTCAGCCACTGTCAAACAGCATTCCCAGGTCTTTTTCCACCAGGCAGCTTCCCATCCACTCTGCCCCCAGCCCGTAGTGTTACACGAAGTTGTTGTGACTCAAGGGCAGAACGTGGCACCTGTTGAACCTCATACAATGGACCTCAACCCTTCAATGCAGCCTGTCCAGATCCTCCTGTAGAGCCTTCCTGCCTGACTTGGCCTCACCTCCAAACTGACTGAAGGTGCACTCAATCCTCTTTTCCAGGTCATTGGGCTGGCCCCCAGTTCCGTGCCATGGGGAACACCACTGGTGATAGGCTGCCAGCTAGATGTAACTCCATTCACCATCATTTTCTGGGCCTGGCTATCCAGCCAGTTTTTACCCAGTTAAGAGTACACCCTAGTTGTGCCAGTCATCCCATCATGTCTCCACAATGGCAACTGTGTCAGAGTTTTACTGTACACAATGGTGTCCAGCTCCTCCTCTTTATTGCACAAGTATTGATGTACATGCACTTCAGTTGGGCTACTGATCCTGGCACTTTTTTGCAGGGAGAAGCCCCAGTTCCTACATCACCATTCTCAGGAGCTCCCATGGTAAATATCAATAATAACCCTTGTGTCACTGCTGCTGCAAGGATTTCCATCCTATCTGCCCCAAGGCAACAGAGTTAAGGACCTCACTAGAACACTTTCTCTCAAACACTGCCGTGGTGCCCCCCAGGCTTATCTCTAGCAAACTTGATTGTATCCCTTTCACCCTCCAAATTTAGTTTAAAGCTCTCAATGACCCCTGCTAGTTCCTGTGCAAAGATCCTTTTCCCCCTCTGAGACAGGTGTACCCTGCCTGTTTCTAGCAGTCTTGCTGTCATGTAAACTGACCCATGATCAAAACCCCCAAATTCTGCCAGTGGCACCAGGCTCAGAGGAAGTATTGTCTGATGGCTCTTCCTGTTTCCTCCTTCACTTCCTGCAACTGGAAGGGTAGGGAACACATCATAGCACTATTTGTGCTCCTGATCCCTCTTAAGCAGTTATTTCAAGGCCCTGAAATCTCTCCTGATTGTCCCCAGACTTCATGGTACAACCTCATCATTGCCAACTTGAGAAACCAATAATGAATAATTATCTGACAGCCATACCAGGGCAGGAACATGGACCACAGAGAGGCAGCAGACTTTTCTAAGAAGTGGTTCCAGCCAGCACATTGAGCCTTCTGCTCCCTTCTGAAGGGAGTCTCCTATGGCAATGACCTGTCTCTTTCTTCACGGATGCAGTTTTGACATAGGCCAACTTAAGCTTGGTGACACTCCCATGCAAGATGAACCACCAACCTCACTCTTGTTCAGTTCTACTTGCAGAGCCTTGTACCCTTTATATCAGAACACTCTGGGAAGTGGCATAGTCACAGAGGAGAGATGCCTGCTGTGTTGGCCAGGAACTTGTCACCATTGCTCCCTATCCCTGCAAGTCACTGTGTTCCAGCAGGTAGAGAGGAAAGAAAGGAATCCTCTGCATCCTTCTGCCTGCCAGGCACATCCCAGGGAAGGCAGGGTGCAATTCCACTATATCATCTCTCTCTCTCACATTCCCTGATAGTCCTCAACCTACTCACCTCCCACCAGAGCTCTGTCACTAGGTGGAAGAGTACCTGAGCACACTCCCAGAGCTGTGCTCACAGCTGCCACCCACAACTGGCACTGAGAGCAGGGCTCACCCTGCAGGTGGCACCGGGGTGGCAGCGTGTTCCCGCCAGAGCTGTCCCGACAGCTGTGTCACCGCGCTGGGTGTGGAGCCGAGCGAGGCCGTGGCTTCCTGCCAGGTGGATACCACTGCTCCCTGGGCGGGCTGGCACTGCCCCAGCACCTGCTGTGCAACCAGCTGTGCCACACCCTGGTCAACAGTGCTTCCCTGGGCCTTATTTTATATTTGGGGGAAACTACTGTTGTTGCTCCTGGCCCCACCCAGGTCCCATCAGCCACTGCCACCTGAGCTGCAGGCTTCTGGCAGCTCATCTCCCTGTGACATTCCCCCAGTTCAGGAAACCCTCTGTGCACTGCACTGGAGCACTCTGCTGCTGATTGTGTGGGCAACCAGAGCCACTCACCCTGCAACTGAGTGACAGAACTTAAGACCAAATTGAAATGTTTAAAGACTGCAACTACACGTGAAGCTGGTTTCTCTGCTTGTAAGCTGGCCCTCCAACCCAAGCCACACTACCTCCACTTTAAGCACCATTACATTAAGTGCAACCAAGGGCTTTCCTACTTATACTTACTAAGTGTCAAACTTCAGTGTCCCCATACACTTCAGTACTTACTTTTTCCTCCCTGAACTACTTTGAAATCACATCATTTCCTTGTTCACATTCACCTAGGAGCAACTCTAATTATTGCACTAGACCAAAGAAGAATACAGTGCATAGACAGCTTGGAACTTTTCTTGGTAACAACATCAGATTGAAGTATATGCTAAACTACAGTACAAGCCCCCCAGTGCAAGCGACATAGAGAAGCATTTGTTATCAGAAATTCATAGCAAAACAGAAACCAGACAACTAGAGCAGCCTAAGAGACAATGCAAATATCTCAGAGTAGAATTAATCCTATTTTATTAGAGAGAAATTATAAAAGTGTGTTATTATCTGTGGGATAGATTTAGGCAGACATCAATAGACTGCATGATAGTAACTCAAATGCTGAGCAGGAATATTTCTAGCAGGCATTACCCTCAAAGAAAAGCATCAATTCCTTGTTGCATAAAAAATGAAATGGAAGAATTTGAGCTACATCTTGTATTAGAAAACTACTCAACTAGGACAGTTCTCCTACAGAAAAGCTCCCTGACAAAAAAAGGAGGCCAAACTCCCACTAACAAGCAGTAACTTTCAGACAGCTGTGTCTGTGGAAAGATACCACTCTTGGACTCCCTACTGAGAATCATCCTTGGTTTATTCTAATCACCAAATAGTGCTCAGCAATTAATAGTACGAGCACAAGTTAGCACAGACCAAAAACCATGCCAGGAACTATTCCAGTACTTTAATGTGATTGAGTAGTTAGGTTCCTGTGTCCAAGATTGTTTCCTAGCATAGTTTCATTTATTTGTATAGCCACAACTTCAGAGTACTTGAATGCTACATATTTCACAGCTGTATGGCCGGAGAATGTAGCAGCAGGAATTATTACCACGTAGTGAGCTGAAAAGCACAAACACTCAGGCAGCTTTTATAGCCTAATTTAGAATTAGCCTCAAAGCCTTTTTTCTAAGAGAACAATCTTAAGATATTTTTAGAGTAATTGTATGCCATTAGGTCTGTAGCATGTTTTAATATCTTTCTGCTTAGTCACAATTAAGAAAGCTGAGAATTATGGGCTGTTAACTAACGTACTGTTCTCATCTCCAGCACTATCACACTTATCAAAAGGTAACAGAAATTCTCTGAAAATTTGCTCCAGCAGCATTTTCTCAAATATTAAAGAGAGCTTTGGAGTACTTTGAGCTCTCTCACAAAATCACATTGTAGAAGTCACCACTCAAAACTTTTTTCTTTTTCCTAAAATGAAAAAGGTGGTTGTATTCCTTGATTTAAGTAGCTACTACACCCTAGGACACCGAAAATGTAACTCTCAGTAGTCTGTGTCAAGAAACTTCCACATTTACAAAAGAAACAATTCACATGTCAAGTCATTAGCCAAACTGGACCACTTATGACTAGAGAAATAAATGATCTGTCATCTTTTATCATTTTAAATATCACATTCTTTTTTTCCTGGCAAAAATATTTAGCTTCAACTGCTAGAAGAGATAAGCATGAAAGGCTCAATATAGTCAAATCATACAGGTTAGTTTGAAGGTAACTAAAGTCACAGGTGTTCATCACTGCAAATACACACTTGGTAAATGCAAGCTAAGGGAGAATCTGCTTCACTTTTAGCTTATTTCATGCTTTCCACAGCATCTACTGGAACAATTTAACAATACTGAAACATGCTGGAGAGTAGATAGGATTCAGATCATTTCCCATTTTGAGTAACATCTCATTTTTGCACACTAATGAATCATACTAGTTTCTAACTTGTAACAATGACAGCCGTCAACTCAGCAGTGCTAAAATGAAATTTAAGGAAAAAACCACAAACACATGTATTTACTGCATTACTCCAAATGTTAACCTGTAACCAAATATGTGTATGGTTGTGAACATGTCAACTATTCATATTGCCTCAGCTATTCAAAATTAAGAGGAGAGCTATTACAGTGGAATAAAGTCTCCTTTAGTACTCTCTCCATGGAAACCCACTGCAGTCCTTTTACTACAAGAGAGAGATGCACAGGCCAGCGGAGGCTGCATGCTTGATCTCCCGGCAGCAGTTATGTAACAATGTACAACACCTAAGGATTTATTTAATCATTACATTTCTTTATTATGGGACTTGTTGGAACTAAGTTCTCCTTCTAAACTGAAAATACTACTTTAACAAAAAAAACCAAAACATTCAATCTTTCAGAGCACCTCAATAAAAAAAAAACCAACAAAACAAAATAAGGACTTGCCCCTTCAAAACCAGAGGCATTTAATTTACAGCAAATCCAAAGGCAGTAAGGTACTCTAAATAGCCTTAAGAATCTGAGCCAAACCTCTCCCCTTACATCTAATTTTAAGAAACTATATAAAGCATTTAAAATGTTTTTCTTCAAGTAGAAGGAAAATCCTGTATATAATCATTAGGAAAAGAAACTAAATGACCTTATCTTGTCAGAAAAGGAACATATTCAACTGGAAAATATTACATTAATAAAAGAGAGAGCAGTGGCATTCTAGCAAAAACATCCCACATTTCTCTGTAGAAAGCATGGCAGCATAGAGCAGCATTTCTAAAATAAAAGGCTCAAGAAACTGAAGCGGTTCTGCTTCAACTACAGCCAGCCAACTCTCTACACCCACTGGTACTTCAACAGTTTGCTGCAGGAAATGACCTACCTGGTTTTTAGCCGCAACACCAATAGCTCTGTTTTTGGATCCAAATGAAACCACCGACCTGGAAAGAACAAGAGGCTAATTAACTCGGTCCTAACAAGAAACACGACTGAGAGCTATCACGGCTTCATTTTCTACTACTGCAGACAAAACACCAGAGTCTTTCCGTCTAAGTGTCGTTCTTTCAGCTTGCAGTAAAAAACTACAAGAAGACTTTTATCCATCTTAAAGCCTTGGCTCGAATCCAGGACTTTCCACAATGGCTTACCCAAAGGGTAAAACAGGACGACCGCAATTCAGAGCTCCCAGCCAGACTGCACCCTACCCGTCTGTGCATGGCTAACTCGCCAGCTAACTCCCGCGGTGAGCCAGAGGCTTTCTACACCCGACCTCTGTCTGACTGAAGCAGAGCTGCCCCGGAGCAGCTGGCAGAGTCCGCCCCACACAGCGCGAGTGGGAGCGTTCCCCCCGCGCCCCACTCAACCCGGGCTGCCCCCAGGGGCACTCGCCCCGCGGCCCCGCCGCTCGCCGGCCCGGGCGGTCCCCGCACAGCCCATCATCCCCCGGGCACTGCCCCGGGACGGGGGACAGCGGCAGGCAACGGGTCGGCACCGGGACACGGCGGAACAGAGCGGGTCGGGACCTGGGGGCGGGATGGCGGGGGGGTACAAGGGGACACAGCGGGTCGGGGGGAGCACACGGGGGGTCTCCGCCCGGCCCCGCCACCCTGTACGCGTCCCCCGGCAGCCCTCGGGGGCCCGCACGGAGGCGGCGAGTG
>VZRX01000017.1:160356-171625 GCA_013398075.1 Notiomystis cincta
GGCGGAGCCGCGCGGAGGAGGCGGCGGGGGCCGGGAAAGGCGGAGGCTCCGGCAGCCTGGAATGTGCGGGAGAAGGGGCGGCGAACACATCTCCGTGGCAATGCCCCTGCTTTAATACGCTGGAAACCTCCCTAGAGCCGATTGTGGCGTTGGTGTGGGTGTCTCCGCCCTGTGCTGCCAGGCTAAATATGTTAGTTCTACAGATCGCTTGCTCTCTGCAGAGGGCTTTTGTCTCGGTGTGCCACAATCCAATATAACCTAAATGTCCTGTTGCTTCCTAGCCGTCTAGCTCCAGCTTTTTGTGCAGGACCCCATCCCTACTAGAAGAAGCCTTAACCTTCTGCATTCCATATGGAGGTATGGTGGGTACACAGGTCCTGATTTCAGCTGTCAGCAGTACATCCATCACAGAATCAACTAGGATGGAAAAGACCTCTGAGACAATCAAGTCCAACCTGTGACCACACCACGACCACCAGACCATGGCACTGAGTGCCACATCCAGTCTTTCCTCAAACACCTCCAGGGACAGTGCCTCCACCACCTCCCTGGGCAGCCCATTCCAGTGTCTGATCACACTTTCTGTGAAGAAATTCCTCCTGATTTCCTCCAGCCTCATACTCCCCTGGCACAGCTAAAGACTATGTCCTGTCTGCATGTTAGGTGCTGCCTTTCAGGCCCTGGCTGTTAGAAAGGGCAGGGAGAGGTGATAGCATTCATTGTCCCGAGTGTCTCTGCACGAAAGAGGCAAGATATTTCCACCCCCACTCCGTGCACCACCCCCTTTCTAGGTATTGTGGTTCAGCAATTGCTGATAAAGCTTTGCTTCAGAGTTGAGTAACATGCAGCTCTGCTGGATCTTGACCCCTCCTGAGGATTTGGTCTCCTGAAATAGTGCTTGCCTGTTTCAGAGGAGATGCAGAGCTGAAAAATTCATGAGACCAGTGTGACTAGCTAAGAATGCAGCTTCTAACTCAGAATGAGCTGATAGGTTGGCTTGATAGATGTGTGTGTGTGTGTGAGCTGATGAGGTTTCGTGTCCTTACTTGACATGGTAAATATTCATGATAATGTATTTCCAGTTTTGGATGAGGAGACAGACTTCATCAAAGTATTTAGCTGCTTAAATATCCTGATACTGAAATGCTTAAAGTACTTAAGCGGCCTTCATGAGCGTCCAAAGTCCTTGCATCCTGGATAATACTTCTCTAGAACTTGAAGGTGAAAAACCAGTCTTTTCATTTCTCAGTTCACCTGTATGTCAGCTGTCACCCTGTCTGACAAGAGGTGGGGTGCCTGGTATTTTCAGTTGTTGTTTAGAAAGTCCTGTTGTGACAAATTATGGACATACAGCATACCTGGTAGTTTCAGTGTTGCCCTAGATGATAAAAGTAGATACCAAACATTCTTTCTGCCTTTTCTCTTTTGTAATAAATTGTTTATCCTTGAATAGAAAAAGAAGAAAACTTGACTGTTTGCCCAGATTTGCAGCTGCTCTCTAAAGGGAGGAAAAACTCAGCAGCAAATTTGGAAGTTACTCTGCTGGCACCATCTCTGATGGTGCAGTGCAGTGGTTGAGTTATGGCTTCAATGAACTGGAATCCCAAGAGAAATGAAGTTTGGTTTTTTTTTAGCCAGCCTAGAGCAGAAGCACATCTTGGCAGCAACTTGCTGTCTGTGAGGTGCATTCCCAGTAGGGAACTGGTGTTGAGGAGGAGTAGAGGGGAGATGAGAACTGCTGAGGGAGGGAATACTGGTGAGGTGCTTGCTAGAGATGGTTCCTACGTGTGGGCCTGGCAGCTGACACGGTGTCCAGGGCCATTCTGAAAGGATAGGCCAGTGCCACGTGCTGCCAGCAAAGCTCTGGGCTGGAAACCCTGTGGCTGAGGGCCCAGCTCGCTGCCACCAAGGGACAAGTTTGAATGTTAGAATCTGAATAAGAACCCCCTGTTCTTCATCACCGATGAGAGCCAAGAAATAGAAGATCAAGAGACATCAAGAAATTATAAGGCTGGCTGAGTTTAACACACTGGTGAGCCCTGGCAGTGAGAACACTTGCATCTGTCTGTCTAGACTGATGCTCTGGATAAAGCCAGCAGGATTGGAATCATTAAAACCATGTTTCACCAAGGGCTGCAGAAATGAGATGATAAACTTTATTTTAGAAGGCTAGGAAAAGAGTCTGAAAGCTCTTGGTCCTTTCTTCCAGCAATGTGGAGGCTGTGTGTCCCTTCTAGAGACTGGAAGGGTTACAAATGGTCAGTCAATCTGCTTGTAGGGACGGGTGGGAAAACACTGTAACCTCTGCTGGTGTTCATTAGTGTTGGAAAAAAAGCTTTAGGAACTGAGGCTAAGCAGTTGCCCTTCTTTTTGGGTGTCATCAGCCTTTACTGGATGTCCATGTAGACAGACATGCTGGACTGATGTGAAATTTCTTTTAATGTTCTCCTTGGTCATGTAGTCTGTGATCATAAGGCTTCTAGGAAGGGAAGATGAGAGTTCTGCTATTCCTGCCTTCTCATTGTTCAGTGAGATATTGGATTCTTACACATATGTGCTCTATTTTAACCTTTGTGGTTTTGCAATGAACCAACTATTGTAGCTTGTTACCAGCATATAATGACTGAGCCATGTTTTTCAAATTTTTAAGGTTGCCTTGCACAGTTAGGATGAGTGTTGTTCAGTTGACCTGAATATTCTGTCTATTTCAGTGTTTAACTTATGATAAGTGAAGTGAGAGTTTGGTGACAAAAAGGTATCTCTGGTGGATTTTTCTTTACTTCTTAGTATGCACAGGGAGTTTAGCTCTGTAAGTGCTCTTACTGTGACAGTTAAGGGCTTCTGTAAACATGCCCACATTCTGACCTGGAGGAAAGAGCACTCTGACCTTCTTCAGTGCAAGCAATGCTTTAAAATGGTAGCTTTAAAAATATTTTCATATTTGATACTGTGGTCTCTACCAGAGCACTAATAAGGGAGTTCAGAAGCTGAATTTGACATAGGAACAGGAGTTATGTCATCTGTTAAACCAGTCCTAATGTTGGTAAACTGCCATGGGGTGTGTAGATAGAATGACATTAATGTCTATACAGGGAATGTTACCATTATAAAACATGACCTCAGCCAAGTAGAGGATGGGCTAATGTCCCTGTGGAAGGCCAAGCGTCACAGAAAATAACATAGGAATCAATTGAGTACTTGAAATTTCTGCTCTGTTGCCAGAGGCCCAAACAGAGATCCACAGGAGCTCTGCTGGGACAGTAAAAGCAGCATTCCTTGTACATAATCTTCATATTTTATTTGAAACAGAAAACAGGAAAACCCATCCCAGCATAGGCAGGCAACATCTAAACATTGATTCCAAGTAACTAGGTGTCTGTCATTTATCTGGGCACTTTATATATGGTCTCACTTTCCATTTGGGGGTTGAGCTGCGTTCCAGCCCATGCTATTGTTCTAATCTGTTGGGAAGTTGCCCGTGCCAGCTTTACTGCAGCTGCTGTTCTGTAAATGTGAGCAGTTGGCGCCTATGATAGCACATGCTGGTCAATCTAAGCTTCTGCACTGTTTCTGGCTCTCATCATTTGAGAAGGTCTTTAATGCAACCTAATGAGATTAGGGTTCATTTGTTCTTGGGTTCCCAGATAAGTTTTAAAGGGTAAAGAGCATTTCAGGTCATTGCTTATTCTAAAGAAGGACTCACATTCCTATCAAGCTGTGGTTCTCTAGAAATATGAATTAGTTCACTAGACAGTTCCAGTAGTCTCACTACAGTGGTACAATGCTATACTTCAGCTCTTGCTTTACACTGATTTTCATACCACTGTGTTATCAATGTGCAATATTTATTTTCATGTATGTAAACATTTTGTAAATCAAGTGAAAAGAGAGGATTGTGTCAAGGCAAATAATATGACTTGCCAAAAGTCTATCCAACTATGTGAGACAACAGTTAACACATCATGCTTGTATTTTCATTTAATTTTTTTGTCTCTTCTGTATAGGAAGCATTAATGATAATTTCTACAGTATTATCTTTGCTAATACCTCCACTCACATTCTTATCCTGGAGAAAGAGAGGAAAATTGAAGAGGATATGTCACCAATGTGGTAGTGTAAGTAGCCTGAAGCATAGCAAACAACGGGCATTGCTTTCTGAATGCTTGAAATCTGAGCTAAGCGCTTCAGAGCATCCCTACTGTGAATATCCACTTTGTACAAAAAGCACAGGCTCTCGGGTAAGGCAGATAAACTTAACTTGGTAGATTTTTGCATGCTTCCTGATGAAAGCCTCAGCACTTGGCAAATTCTAATGAGGCTCTTTGTGGCTCTGGCCATGTGTCAGCACACCTGAACACACAGCATAGCATGGATCCAAATCCCAGAGTAACCAACGGGGTGATGCTTTATCTTCCTGACACTCTGAATAAGACTCTTAACCCCAAAAAACCTTTTTAATCTGAATACAAGGATGTCCTCTTCCTGTGACTTTTTTTCATTTTCATGCCTAATAATAGGTCTGTGTACATATAAAACATGAGTTTAAATGGAGCAGACTTTATTTTTGAGGTTAACATGAATTCCTCAAAACCTGTAGCTGTGAATATTTGTTTTGATGGCTGGGAAACTACCATTACTGTCTGATGTTGATTAAGCATTATTTGTATTTAGAAAAGCACAAATTAAGACTGAAACTAATGCAAAGGTGGAGAAAGTAAGTTAAAAGTTACAGTGCCAAGGTTGTTGTGAAATTCTTAGTTTTATTCCCTTGGATATACAGGTATTTTCATCCTTTCACTTAAACAACTGGATTGTCCCACTGGGAAATGTTAAGATTTTAGAAAAAAAAATTACACTTTATTTACTTTGTATTTAATAACCTTAGCACTGTAGCAAGGCAAGTATACCATAAATGCTTTTACATCCAAAATTATGGAGATTGGGCACATCCAAATAGTACTAAACCTGGAGTGTTCATGAATCTCAGATACTTTAACTTGAGTGGTGTTTATAATTCCCTTATAACCTTTTCTCCTGTTGCTTAGACACAAGATGTGTTTTAAACAAGACAATCAGACAATATGATTATGGTGCAAAACAAAACTAATATAGGTGACCAGCTGAACATCACTAATTGGAAGAAGGGGAGAGTTGGATGGTTTTTAAGTAAATATGGAACTAGATTGTATAAACTCTCTGATGCCTAAGTGCAATTAATAAAATAAATGTACTTGTAAAAGCAGAAAGATTGCAAAGCCTCTTTAGGCAGTCTGGATTTAAAAAGAAAAATCAGTGGTGTTTTGACTGTTTTTTGTATATGAAATGAAAGGAACTCAATGTTATTTTTAAGTAGGGAAATGAAAAGGGATGAAAATGAAAATAAGGGATGAGGGGAATGGAGATAAATAAGCTAAGTTATTACTACTTGATCTGATAGCAAACCATCTGGCAATATGCTGCCAGATCATTACGTACCATTTATATGACTCAGTGCTAATTAGATGTGCACGGATTATGCAAACTTCTTGTGCTTTCAACATTGGTAGACTGTTTTAAAAATATCACATTATTAGTATGACATGTACTTGTTATGAATTTCTGACAGTAATCCAAGCAATTTTTTTCACTATAAAGTATCCAAAGCACTTCAAAGACTGTTCAGATTTTGACTTATTAAAAAAAGAAACAAAAAACCTGCCACAATATAATATCAGGATCTTCTGTCCAGACACTAAGAAATTAATTTCTTTTTCTTTACTTTTCTTTTCCAGTAACTTTCAGAAAATCTACTGACTGAATGGTTAGGCCTGGACAGCATGAAAAGTTAACTAAGCACATAAATACATACACACTACAGGTTACAGTAAACATGCTTTGAAAGATCATGTAATAAAGCTTCTTTTAAAAGCATGTATGCATTGCACCATTTCCATACATACACAAATCAAACACTTCTCTTTTTGTTTCTAAAACGAAATATAGGTATGTAATTTCCCCACTTTCATTCTCATAAAGTGAACAATTGCCACAAATGGAGGACTATAAAATTTTCCTTTGAGTGTGTATAGTACCTTTATAGCTATATTTAGAACATATTAAGTATTATAAATACATATCTATCTTAAACATGCTGCAACATAAACCCGTTAATAAAATGTACTCTGAGAGTTTAAAACATCACGCTGTTTTCTTTTGAAAGCTGTAAAAATCTGTTGGATGGAAGATGAAATACTGAGAGTTAAAAATCAACAGGCTGAGTGATTAATAGGTGAAATTACTTCCTTCTCAAGGAATGTCTCAAAGATGGTGCATCCAAAACTACAGATTTTTTTCTTAAAATCAATATGCTTGACTAAGAAATATTATGTGCATTCTGAAAAGTAAAGGCCTCTGAAGGGAGCTTGTTTATTTGTCACATGAACATATGACTCGGTTATGAATGTGGTGAAAATAAGGCAGCACAAACCCATAGTTGCATAATGAACTAGCAAGTGCAAAGAAAGAAGTAATACTTAAAAAATTTCACAACATTCTAATACAGGGATATAGACATTAACACAATAATACTTTTTGTTATATGAGTGCTTTAGTAAATATGCGTGACTTGCCATGTGTAGTTTTGTGTTTACATTTATAGATGATTTGGAAGAGTTGAAGATAGCCCAAAGAGCTGGCAGAATGCTTTACAGAGTAGAACACATGATCTGCAAAGTGGTATAAATAAACATTTACATTTACTTATAGACATAGAATTACACAAGAAAGAGGTATGCTCATTAGAGTGTTTTTATTCTTTTTTAATTTCAGAAGCAGTCACATAATGTTCCTCTAGTAGAGGAATGAGGGCAAAATTCCAAAGAAAATGAGAGGTGCACTTTTAACAGTAATTGTCATTAATGATCTCCTGCTACAGTTCTTCAATATTATCAACTATTTATTTATAGTTACAAGTGCCTTTCTAAAAAGTTCCTGTCCTTTGAATGCAGGCTAGATTCATCTGTTTATCAAGACTGGATTTTCACTTCAGTAGAGTAATAGTAAAGTCCCTGCACTGCTTGAAAGGTGCTGAAGACTGATCCCTGTGAGAGGCCCCAACCAAGTGGGCTCAAAAAGTGAGAAACTAAAATAACCAGGACCTTAGGAAAATGCTGGTAGAAGTGTTTTGACAGCTTGAATGGATTTACCTGGGCTATGCTAATATTAATTTTACAGGGAATTCAAGCTGAAACTAAAGAAAAATTTGCCTGCTTGGAAATTTACCACATCTGTTAATCTTATTCCTGAGCCATGCCTTTGCATACAGTTAGATTGCTAATAACATTACACACCCTTTGTTGAGTTTGGGGATTTTTGCTCTTGGATCAATAAAGAAAAACAAACTTATGTATAACTTCTGGACATTGGGTGGCACCATTGCCTCATGTAAGCCTTCTAGCTTAAGTTTCATGGTGTTGGCTCTGCTCCTTTTTTCCTTCAGCATAACTATATAAGGCAAGTCAGAACGCAGAACTAGTTGCCGTCTTTCTTCTGGTCTTTTTTTTGTTTTCTTTTTTTAGTTTGATTTTAAGTAATCATCTTGCTTTAAATAGTAATGGATTTTTAACCAAGAACTGCTGTTGCTTTGTTTAGGGAAGTGGAGTTTTGATTTCAAGTGCTGAAATGGAAAGATATTCTGTACAGACAAACTGCTTTCATGTGCATGTGCACCAGCCAGCCTGTGATGAAACTGTACACTAATGCAAAAAGCAGGAATAGCACCTGTGTGTTTTATTGTCTTTAATAAAATTCAATTTAAAATGATTTTTTAATTAAGAGCTGACTTGTGTCTGTAGCAGGACTGATATGTCAGATACCACTATGTGTTTCTGTAAGAACAAAATTCCTCTATGTTTGCTTTTAAGATGCATTTAGATATTCTTAACTGGATCTTGATCTCCTTCCTGGCAAGTACAAAAACTTTGCTCCATATCAGGAGACAGGTATAAAAACATACAACAAATACACATTTCCTTACACTGGTATGGATTTTGTTTCCAGGGTTCATTAAATTTATTGTACAAAGTATTCAGTATATTAGCTAACTAATTAGTATATTAGATAACTAATAATATTTTGTCTTCAAATTAATTAAACCATTGGAGACTGCCTTTTGAAAATTGTCTGACCAATTACACAGTGTCTACTGCTGTGGAAATGAATGAGCCAGTAAAAAGAAGTGCAGTATTTCCATTAATTTTTACTTTATGGCTGTATTTGAGGCAAAAGTGCAGAATTAAGCTTTCACATTGTTTCAGACAGTCTTATGGAAGAGCACAGTCAGTTATGTAGATCAGTGTCAGTACTGACTTTTTGGGGAAAGGCATTCTGATGAAAGCTGGAAGAATAATAGTGATTATTCTTTTTTAATTTGGATTAAAGAACCCCCAGCCCTGTTTCCATATATGTTGGCTGTTCAACCTAAAGATAAAAGCTTAACATAAATAGAAATCTGCAAAGAAGTCTTTTTTATTCTTTGAAAATGCTGCCAACCAGTTGTATTTCCAGAAACAATATCAAATAATGTATTGGTAGTATCTGTTATAAACAACTTACGAACCTGCTACTTGTCAGAGTTTCCATTGTCAGGCCCAGGAAGGAGTGTGTTCACTAGAATCTGAGCCAGCTGCAGAATTAAAGAGCAGATCATTAAAATAAATTTTTGTTGGGTTTGTAGTGCATCATATGGCCAGATCTATATGTTTATACTCCTCTAGAACTGATCACAGTGCAGTTCTTTAAGTTCAAGACCTTTCATTCTTCTTTTAGTGCCTCACAAATAAACTTGAAGTAACAGATAACTCAGTTTCAGAGCTGAAAAGTGAGACAGAAGCTTTAAATACACACTGTGAGAATGAGTGAGGATTGGTGGCCCAACATTGGAAGAATTCTACTTTTTTATACTTTTTAGTGGGAACAGAAATTGAATAGAAACATGAGAATATTTCACAAGTACTGAAAAATTATGTATGGACTTTCTCAAGGCCCATTAAGGATATGATGAGAAATGATGACCTAAAATTAAAACAAGGAAGTACCCTTCAGCTCCAACAAGGTTTGCAGTTCAGTGTCAGCCAGGAACTGCAAGTCAATGCTTTGTACAGCTGAAAGATACTTTTGATTTCTGGTGTCTCCGTGGTTTGAGAGGTGGCCTGGGTCCTGCTGTGAGCAGATATGAAACAACTCTTCAGTTTCTTTCTCATTCCTGTTGAATTCCTCCCCATGATTTTAGCATTGTAAATTCTGTCATAGATAAATCTGTTGGAAACAATAATTTGTCTTTCAAATTTATTATTCAGCCCACAGTCTGTTACAGTAAATTCACTGCCAAATAAAGGTGATGAAAAGACCAGAATGTCAGGGATTTAGAAGAGATTATTACCAACGTTTGTGAGTCGACCTTGGCCAACAGCTGAGTACCCCCACAGCTGCTTGTTCACTCTTCCTCTTTCCCCAGCATGACAGTGCATAAAAGGAGAGCAAAAACTGTGGACTGAGATTAACAAATTTTAATAAATGAAGGAAAAAAAGGAGGAAAGACCCAAGTGATGCCAAGGCAATAGTTTGCCACCCCTAAGTGCAGTGTCTAGCCTAGCTCCAGACATCAGCCCCTTTGGAGGCCACACACCCCCCCTTCTTTCAACTCAGCTTCTATTGGGCAGCATAACTTTATATAATATGGAATATGCCCTTGGCCAGTTTGAGTCCTCTCACAAATTCCTGCTCAACGTGGGGGGAAGGATAGCACCATATGGGCTCTTCTGAAGGAAGTTAACTCCATCCTGGCCAGACCCAGTACACCAAGTTTTTACAGCTTTTTAGGTAAAATTCAGCAATTGTTGTGCATGCTGTCTACACAAAGCTTGTCATTGAGGTTTACTGAGCATGCCATGGTCAATGTTCTTAGGATCAGTTGTGTTTTCCATGGAGCTGTGTAAAACCTTGGTACTGCTGTTATGCCCAGTGTGACCAAGCCATACTGCTTGTTCACAAAGCAGTTTTTCCAGACTCTTAACTGACTGGTTTTGATGCAGGACTCTGTATTTTGAGAGTTTGGGCAGTGTTTTCCTAGATGGTGTTGCCACTGAACTCTCAGACTTCCTTTGACTTTTGTAGTACCCTGTGTCATGTTGACTTAATGCTGTTGTACTTGAACGGTTCTGTACCACATGGGGCATTCTGTGGTTTTTTGATCCAGTTCTCTTTGACTTTCCATATCAAAAGCAGGATGAAATAGACCTAAGGGAGCAACTGCTGGTGGACATAATCTAAAAGTGCTTTAAGCTAATACAGACTGCGATGAGTGCAGTTGCTCTGAAGTGACACCAGGCTGTAATGGTTCCTAAGGGCCACTTCATAACTGAAAACTTCTGGAATGAGGAGTGATCTGGTTCCTACTGTCAGTTTTGATCAATCAACTTCTCATGTGATCAACTATCCCAGCCCTTGTTTCCTCTTATGTCACTGAGAAGGACAAGACAGATGTCCACCTTTGAGTGAAGACAATCAGGATTAAGTCCTTTTCAGATAAATAAATCTATTTTTATTGCATAGAGGTTATTTCTTGTGATTTTTTTTCTTATCAAGGATGGTTGTTAGGTGACTTATTCATAAGCAAGGATGGCTGGCAAACTCAGAATTGAATCATTTTACCTTTAACAGTGACTGATACAATGACTTTAAACTGCTGTTTTGCCTAAGTGGGAGGCTTCAACAGGCAGCAAATACCAACTTCTGTGCTTGGAGTGAGTTTACTCCAAAGTTGAGTGATTTTGTCTGCAGTTATGTGTCAGGTAGGTGTCATGTCTATTTCTATTCTTCTCCCTACCATCTCAGAACAAGAGAATAATGAAGCTGGGAAAGACCTTTTGAGGTCATCTGGTCCAACACCTAGCTCAAAGCTACTTCTGAAGTGGCACAATTTTCCAACTCTGCTTGTTCAATGGCATTATTATTGTGCACACTTGAGCTGGTTCAAAAGAAAACTACTTCAGCTGAGGAAACTAGCTGTTATGTACTTGCCATTGCTTAGAGTGTTCTCATCTCATAGGGCCCCTGTGCTTCTTGAGATTATTGGCATTAAAAGCTGTAAGACAGACATACCCCAAAGTCTTTGGTGTCACCAAAAGATAGATTTTTCCAGGGTCTACAGCCTCCTTAAGTTGTTTCATGCTGTCTGAATATTCTGAATATCTCTAGTGACTGTGACTACTTGTCTCTTCCACTCTCAGGG
>VZRX01000017.1:186791-233393 GCA_013398075.1 Notiomystis cincta
TTTTTTTTTTTTTAACAGTCTTTTAACCCATTTCTTTAGGTAAAATATAAGGTCTTGAAACAGCATGTAGTTCTTGACGGTTCTTAGTTCCTCTGATATTTCATTCTTCTCTTTTGAACTGTTATATACAGATCAGTAGCACTTTTGGATATTAATCTTTCAAAAGACTGTTCTTTCTCTTGCTTTGTCGGGTGTTTCTCAGCTTGAGAAACAATTGAGGTGTTTAATATTGTAACTATTTTCTGTTGACATTTTCATACACTGAATATATCTTTTTAGTAACTTCTTTTAACTACCTATAGCAAAGGAAACTATCTCCATTTGATTTACTCATCACAGTAGATGTTATCTTACTCCTAGAAAGTATTCTGTTGTGGAATATAACAAGTGTACCATAAGTGAAACTAAGTGTAATTCAGATGCTTCCATATGTGTAAATATACTGGTATGAAAACAGCAATTATATAAAAACAAGGTAGTGTTTGCTTTTTATCTCTGTGGATGTTTTTGGTGTTGTGCATGTAAATTTAGCCCTTTGACTCTCATTAGCTTCAGCAAAGTGTAGTTTCAGTTTTTGCACTGACTTTAATTTTGCACAGGAAATCCAGCAAAGATCTTGCTAGGTAGCAATTAGTTGCTATTCAGAAGTTTTTATTATGCATGAGATTTTTAAGCAGTTTGTTTGGTGGTTCAGAGCATGAACACTGTTGATTCCTGCACTGTGTGAGAAATTAGTGAAATGAATACTGATATCTAAACCAGTGCTTATTCCATCTCCACAATATATCACCAGAAGCCTTAGACAATTTGACAACATCTTGATGAATAAGCTAAGAAATTGAGGGAAAATAATATTGAGGGAGAAGTAGAAAAACATCTTACTGCAGCTCTGAGCTGTTACAGGTGTAAATCAACAAGGAACAAAGCAAGGTAATTGATCCTCAGGTCTTGGACATAGCAATCTTCTCATAATCTTAGTGCAGATATTTGTGGTTAATTCTCTTTCTGTCCACAATGTTTCCTTGAGATCCTTCTTCATGGGCTCACATTTACTCTTTTTCCTTGTGATTACTTCTTTCCTTCTTTGGACTTCTTTTCTTCTTCCTCCAGTTTTTCTCCACCTTTGTTCCATTGTTCTTCACTCATTTTACTCTATTTGCCAAGTTAGCATATTTTTTTTTGGTGTGAACTTTGTTTGTTCTCCACAGTTTTCAACATTCTGTACAGATCTCCTGGGCATTAGCGTCCTTCCTTGTTGTGCTGTCTTAAGTTGTTATATTCTGAGTTTCCAGGTACACTTTCTACATAGTATCTGTGAAGTTCAGCCTTTTGTGGCCAAACAGAAACTGCAGTATCACGTGTTAGTTCTCCTCATTGATGGATACTTAGTTAATGGTCTTGAGTGGGTTATACAGCATAAATCAGACTTCTAAAAAATTCTGGAAAAGGCATCTATCCTCTTCCTTTTATCTTCCCATCCTCTGTTGTCTGCTGTGCTCTACTTCTGAATAGGATCGTATCTTCTTGTTTTTCTAAGATTTCCAAATATTGAGGGGTTATTTTATCTACTATCACCAAGAAAATTTGGCTACCTGCTTCATCATCTACTTGTATTTTATAATTGGCACTTTTGTAATCCATAAACATTTGCAAAGCCGCTTCATTATTTTCTTTTAGATTTCTCTCAGTCTTCTTTCCTGTTTAAAGGTTTTAGTTACGATGCCTTTAGATGCCTTTAGATGCTGTGAAGACACGTGTGAGGTGTTGATGCTGTCACATCAAATCAGAGAATCAACTCAGTGTTCTCGTGTGTGTGTCTCTTCACCTGATGGTTGTTTCTGGGTAGGGTTTTAAATGCTTTGTTTGGGAAGCGGCTTTTCTGTTTCATATTCATACAGTGAGGGGAGATGCTGGTCTGTGACTAACACCTTGTAGCTCTGGTGACAAGGAGTGCTGGTGTATTGGGGAAAAAGCAATCTCAGGAATGTGGCCTCTGTTATGTGCTGCACATCTTCCAGTTGCGCCATGCTCTTTATAAACAAATCTTGATAAGGGCTGGTTTAGATTTGTGTGTGTGTTAAATAATGCCTTTTTTTTACTATTTCATGAAATATTTGTATAATTAAAGGAATAGCTTACTGTGTAATAGATTCCCACACACACCTGGGTTCTCAATAGCTTTGGAGCAAATCAGAAAATAATTTCTTTTATCTTTAAATCTTCTTATTTTCTTGTTTACAGAATTAAAAGGAATTGTATTTGTCATCCAGAGTCAAAGTAATTCTTTTCATTCTAAGAGAGCAGAAGATCTAAAAAGAGATATTTTGAAACAGGCTGCAGATCTTGGGAAGGTATGTTGACATAATATAAAATGCACCTTGTTACATATGTTATAACTGCGTTTTACTGAAAAATATTGGAGTTTGTTGTGCCTTTCTTGAAATCCGTTCTGTTTCTTTTGTTGACTGTTTTCTGTGTGCTTGTAAGAAAACTATTTCAGTGGTTATTTATTGATTGTATGCTGTGATTTATCACTGCTTTTAATTTCAACTATCAGGCTTTTTGTGTAACAGCTGTTGTTGTCTGGATGGCATTTGATGCAAAGGTGGTAAAAAAGTCTTGGAAGAAGGCAGTTTTCCAATGTGACTGTAGTATGTTTATGAAAAAAAAAAGAAAAAAGTGATGCATTCTTTATTGAGTGAAAAACATAACAATTTAATTATTAGTTAGAATAATTTTAGGTGAGTATTTTAATAGAGCCAGTGAATGTGCTGGAATGTAGATTTAGTCAGAATTTTATTGCACAATTGTGACGTCATGGCAGTAGAGCAGAAATGTGTGTGGACATTAAATTCCTAAGGCAGGATTCCTGCAGCAGCAGTCCTCCACACCTCTTGTGCCCCTGTCCTCCCATGATGCAGTACCTTCCCTAATTATTCCTTGTTCCTCTGCCCTCAGGGGTCTCTGCAGACTGGGCACTCTGCCCTTGACCTGCTGATGGGTCATACTGACCTGAGAGCTGCGTGTTGTACTTTACATTCTAATGTGAAATTTGATTTGTAAAGCTTAAGCCTAGAGAGAAGAGGTTTTTATGAAACTTACGCTGAAAGTTCAGTGTGCATAAACAATGCTTTATTTTCTTTGTCTTTTATAAAACTAAAAATAATTTTAAGAGTGGCATACATCCCCTGATGTGGAATAGCTTGCCGTGGGGTTATTTGACCTATTTTTCATTTCCATGTTCTTTGTTGTAAAGGAAAAAGAAGTCTGATGTAAATTGTCTTATGTACATTAGTCTGGTAGTGCCTAAATCAGATTGCTGGATGTTTTAGGCTTCATTTATCCAAGCTTATCAAACCTGTTGTAATTAAATCCATTCTAAATGCAGTTTTTAATCCCTTAATGAAATCAGTCATGTGAAGAGCCTTTGTTCTGCAGAGTTCTGCTCTTTCTGAGTCCTCTTTGGAATTGAGACAAGTGTTCAGATACAATGTGTGCAGAGAGGATTATGGTGTCAGTTGTTAAACCCGAGGATTTCAGTTGAGTTCTGTAATTGATGTTGCAGAATATAAGTAATAAAAAGTTCAGTAAGCAGAAGTACAGATGGTTTTAGTGAGGCTGGAATATAAGCATGTTTTGTGGAAGAGAGGTAAAATCTTTTTGTCATCAGAGTATTACCTGAAACTGACCTGGCTTCTAAGAAACTTTATTGCCTAATTAAGGAGGTGCCTTTATGGGAATGCTGAAATGGTGATGCTTTTCCAGTATTAATAGTTACCTCTTGAATAGCAACCATGGTGTTTTAAGAGAAGCAGTGATGGAAATCCCTCCAAAAAATCTCATCTCTGAAGTTTGGGAAAAGGGGAAAGCCGTCAGTGTATAGGAAAAGAATAAACAGCCATAATCGGCATGTTCTTGGTATGTCGTGATTGTTTGGTCAACTCACAATGCCACAGTGAGACATGACCCAATAATGCTCATTATGGAGACAGGACAGATCCATCTCTGCAATCCTGCATATCAGCATTTGAAGTTGACATCTTTCACTGCAGAGAATACATAGAAAATTATTAGTTTCTGGCAAAAAAAGTGAAATCCTTGTGTGTTCAAAGACAACTACTGTATAAAAACAAAAGACTGAATCATCAGGTTCACTCCTCTGTTGTTACAGGCACAAGCAATAGATGTTTAGTCCATAAGGTTCCATCAGCTATTTTCTGCTAGTTTAAAATGAGAAATGGAAGCCAGCTGCTAGATTTGTGTTGCTTCATTAAACCAGCATATATGCCTCACTTCAAAATGGATTAAGTCACTGACATTAATCTTTACAAGTGATCTGCCCATTTATTTTCTTTTACGGTGTACTTAAAACATTTTTTTAATGTGAAGCCAATCTGTAATTCTGGTCACCAGTAGATGTCAGTATTTTGTTCTTGCTTAAATGCGTTTTTCACGGCAATTTATTGAATATTGGCCAAAGCTGCTCAGTTAGTATTTAGCAATGGCAAGAATTCATTACATTTCTACCAATCTTCTTAATTTTCTGAGATTCCTGAACGTTTGACCTCTGTAAGCTAGACCTTCTTAAGAAGCACCAGGTAAGAATGAGGAAGCTGTTGGGAGTGTAAAATGGTAATATTTGGGACGATGCCCTTTCTGTCTTAATAAATTCAAAATCAGTATTACTTTTTGGCTATTATATTTAAAAAGAGAAAGCAAGTAAAATAAAGGTTTTGAAAAATTTTCAATTTAGATGCAGTCAGTGCTTTTTAATTGCCTGTGATTGTGACACTGTTTAGAAGACAAAAGTCTGCATATTTCCCTATGAAAACTGGTTTGGTAGAGTAGGAGGTTCGTTTGCTTTGGGTCCTTGAGGGTTCTTATGTTGAACACCCTCAGCCAATTAAAAAAATCTATAACTTCTCCTGAAAAGTCTAGAAAAGTCTAGAGATAAATGGAGTCCTATATTTATTAACCAGAAGAACTATAGCAAATTAATACTGTTCATTATGGAGCTAAAATAAAAAACCAAAACACCAAATCAAAACAACAAAACAATAACATAAGAATATTTTGAAACAGATAATGTGGAGAATTGGAAAATGAAAATGAGTATCACATATTTGGATATGAGTAATAGATGATGTGAAGTATGAGTTCTGTTTTTTAGAAGTGTTGGAACTCTAATTTGCTGTATTTTTACTTCTGGGCTTTCTTTATTTTTTAGCAAAGTCCTGTATATTGTAACATCACACAGAAATGAAGTTTCACACATTTAAAATATGTCTGCATATAAAGGGGAATACTGTTCACTTGTGAGTTTGAGGAACCGTCATTTTAGTGATTATGAACATCAGTCTGAATTAAACAAGGGCAGTCAAAAGTGTAGAACTGTACATAGGAAATGGATGTATATTACATTTCATTATTAAATGCTTGCTTTAGTTAATACCATCATTAAACTTTCATAATACCATATTTTCTTCACTCCTCCCATTTCCAGTTGATTGATGTGAAAAAAAGGTGACAAATGGGAGTATCCTATAGTTTTGTTCCCATTTATTTAAAACAATTTTACAAAATCCTGTTTCCTGAAGTGCAGCAGAAACAAGGATGATCAGAAACCCAGCTGGCCTGTACCAGTGGTCTGCGCCTCAGAAGTTCAGTGTCTTTGTCATGGTCATGGCTACACAAGGTTCTGGTTTTCAGCTTTCAACACAAATTTATTGTAACTCAGTGTCTTAGCTGCTGATCTCTGGTGATGAAAAGCTTCTTAGTGCCCATGTCAGTGTTATTTTATTGTGTCATTAGGCTATGGCCACAATATCTGTTGCCAAAGTGCCAGTGACCCTTGGGCATGGCATATCTGCTTTAAAAAACGTGTTATTTTTAATTGCCTAGGCTGTCCTGATCGCAGCATTGCACTATTTTAATGGTAATATGGAAGATTTCTTTGTTAAGGGATTGGAGAGGGGAAAGAAGTAGAACTAGTTTGCTTGAATTTTAATGCATCTGTGTTAAGCCATCACCATATTCCTATTTGAAATGATCTGTCTCCAAATTGTTCCTGCTGATATTTTGGCCATCTCTGCAAGATCACTTTCAGGGAATTTGTAGGCAGTTATCTTTTTTTTTTTTTTCCCTTAATTTGCCTGTGAGACATTCTGGGTGAGTTAATGTTTCCTGAAGTTCCTCCAGCTCTCTTCATATTTGATTTCAGATGCTGGCAGGAAGCTACCTGAAGTTCTGTTTTCCACAATAGTCCTCTGTTATTGTTTAGTACTATTTCCTATATTCTGAAGTTCAGAATTCATTGTATTCTGGCATCCATATCTCACCTGAAATTTTCAATTTTTCAATGCTATCAGTCTATGATAGACACAACTCTGAAGATGTTTTTCTTGGACTGTATTCTCTTTATTTCATTCCATGATAGATGAATTCCACAAATGAAGGGGCATACATTCTTCTTCTTGACCTACAATAAGCTCCATAGTTAAAATTTCCCAGTGGTTCTTGGAGTAGGTCTTATTGTAAAGCTCACACACAAGTTTATTAACAAGTTATTAACAAGTTGCAACAAGTAATAATTTTATGCTTATAAAATTTAGGGGAAGAATTTCTTATTCAAGGCAACTGAGCTGTTTTTGAACTGATTTGTATATTTAGATAAAACAGACATAATTTAATTGAGACCTTTCAAAATTAACGCCTTAAATGCAATGCAATCTCTAATTGCCTACCTATTGCTTCAATCTTCAGTTACTTGCTCAAATTCAGGATCCTAGTATGAAAACCCTGTTTACTTTTCTCCCTCCTGTACTGGCTTCCCATTCTATGGAAGCCACTTTCCAGCTGAGACTAATCAGTTGATTCATGTTTTGATCTTGCAGTTTTAACAAGGTTTAACATATTATATTTGAGTGAAGTGTTGGGCTACATTCTGACCTGCTTCTCCATCTCTGTCTACAATAGTTTTTCTTTATGGCAAGGTTTTCCACCATATCAAGGTCAGCCCTATTTTTTAAATTAAAACAGGTATATTTTAACTTCAGAACCTCTAAACTTTCCAATTTCTCAGTATTACTAGATAGATTCCTTTGGTTTTTTGGGTAAAATAATAGTGTGCCCTTTGTTTCCTTCCTAGCAACAACTTTCTTTTTTTTCTGCAAGGATTTGTTCATTTTTGTGTTTGTAACATCATCCACAACTTTAATATTTACATTCATTTTCCAAATCTGTCCATAAAACTACAGTTTTATTGTGTGGGGAGAGCTTGCAGAATAAAACTGTAACAAGAATGTGCATTTAAGTGGTCGGTATATGAAGTTCCTATTTCTACTTTTTTATCCATATTAGCACACGTTTTTTTATGTTGTATTACTTATTCTGCTTGCATACATTGCCTAGTGTCAGTATGCTCTTGGTCATTTTTCTTTGTTTTTCTTCATAATGCTTCATTCCTTTTAGGATTTACATTTTAAAGTGCAATTGCTCATTTTGGGGCTTCAATAATTGAGTGCTCAAGTTGTGAAATGCTTCTTCTAAACTTTGTTCTGTTGAAAGTTGAGGTGCATTCAAAATAAAATGTTTTGAAAGTGTTCCAGGAAAAGTGTACAAAAGCTACTGCTTAGTTTTGAAAATGTATTTCAGAGTTGTCTTAAATCTCTTTGAGGTCAACTTGCAGGGCTATACACATTTGAGTGACTTTTGTTTTATCTTTGCTTTCCTCCAGCTGTTCTCCTAGCTTTTTGTTTTAATTGTTTGATCTTTGACTTTCTAATCTGCCCTTGCTTCTCATTCTGCCGAGGTACTGGCATCCTTTTGACAATTGCTAGGCTCTATTATCAGCAGAATTGATTTCTAGCTCATTAAGTGTTGAAACTGTAAAAGTTACCTACACTGTAGTCCTGGAAGGTGAACAGGATCATTTCCTCTAATGGATGCTCAGCAGATTTGAAGGAATTTGTAGAAGTCGGATAATTCTGCACTAATGAGATCTTTTAAATGTTTTAGTAGTGATGAATGGGCTCCCCTCAGCCCTGCCTTACACATCATATACTATTTTTATATAGCTGCTTTTACCAGTCAGATATGTGGTAACTTCCTTGGCTTTTTTAATGTAGAAAATAGGACCTGTCACCTCACAGAGATGTCTTGTCACGTCAGGGCAAAATATATACAAGAAATTGGGAAGTTTAAAGTGCTTTAGGCTAAGTGTCTCTCTCAGCCTCTTCAGCAGCAATCTCTGCATACTTAATAGGATTTGAACAAACCCGTTTTACTAAGGTATTTCTTTTCTTAGTAAAGAATAAGTGATTGCTGTAAAGCTTCCTCCTTCAGTGCTGTTGACTATATTAAAATTGCTCAGTCATCTTTGAATGGGGTGCTCAAGTATACATGAGACTAGAATAATACATCACCAGATTAAAATCATTACCTGGTGACAATTGTTTCATTCTGGTAAATTCTCCTGAGCATCTATACTGGTACTTGAAGTACATTAACCAAATTTCTTGCCTTGTGGAAGCTTCTTTCTGCTTTGCTGTTCCTCCCCTTCTTCCCTAGTTGAAAAAGAGGTACATGAGGATTTCTTGGCCAGAGCCTGTTGTGGGGAAGGGACCTGCTCCCCCACGTGTCCCACTGGTTTAGCTCGAGCGACAGCTGTCTCCATCTCACCGTCAGTGAAAGATGCTTCAGGCTTTCTGTGAATATAAAAATCTGCTTACATTGCTAATCTTGCTGATCTTAAAAGAAGCAGCTGAACCCCATAAATTGCTTAATTTCATTGCTTGAATCATAGAATCATTAAGGCTGGAAAAGATCTCCAAATCATCACATTTTTGCCCGATTACCACCATGCCCACTAATCCATATCAGGAAGTGCCTCGTGTGCTCAGTTTCTTTGAACACTTCCAGGGATGGTATGACTCCACCACTGCCCTGGGAAGCCTCTTCCAATGCTTAACCACTCTTTCAGTGAAGAAATCTGTCCTAATAGCCAACCTGAAGTATTTTTGTGCACTAGTTGGGATTGAGAAAGCTTTTGCTTTTAAGTAAAAACTCACTTTACACACTCATATTATCCACTACAATACTAAAATCCTATCTTAAACACATTCTAAATTAAGATCTTACTCAGACCAATTGGCAGCATAATTATAGTGGTTCATCTTTAATATTGGCTTTCATGAGTAATAGTTATGTACAGTATACCACATGTCTGTCTTTTGTATGATTGCATTTATTTAGAATTCTTGTAAAGTGCAAGCTGTGGAGAAAGTATTCCTCACTACTTCTTTATTCATTCAAGTGAAGAGCAAACAACTGGCACTTTACTGCAATATATTGTTGCCATTCTAGGCTACTGTCTCATTATACACATCTGTGGTAGCATTTATAATAAGCACTCAAAACTTTTCCAGATTCTTTTTACATCTTTTTATTTCTCTTGTTACAAAATAAAGCTTAATTTGTGATGTTGGTGATCAGTAACTCTCAAAAGAACAGAACAGGGAAGATATGGGATAGCTAAGGGGAAGATGGAGGATCCAAGGGGAGAAAAAAGAAAATTAAATGCAAACTAAATCAGTGATAAACTTTCATATTGAATAAGTTTTTTTCCTCCAAAGCTACACTTCTTATTTAGCAAGCCTTAGTTTTCAAAATTCAGAGTGCTGCTCAAACTAACTGTTAGACTGGCTTAAACTATAAGAAATTACATTATTATTTTATGAAATCCCAATCTTTTTTTGCTAAGTATTAAGATTTATAATTATGATAATCAATTTGGAATGTGTCAGTATTTCTGAATGTTTCTCATGTCTCAGTAATTAGAAGAATGAAATTAGTTAGTTTTTTATATTGTTTAGTTTGAAAGGTTAAATTTGAAAGATAGAGTTGACAACTCTATCAGCAAGCACCAGTTGGATACTCTAGTCTTTATTTTGGTCTCTGAGACATATAGTCCCAAGTAAATTAAACTAGAACAATTCCATGATTTTTTTACTAACTAGATGGGAGGGATGGGGTACATTATTAATTTGTTGATGAACATATATGGGGAGGGGATATTTATTTAATTTTATTTTAGTAATTTCTTGAGTTTTCTCATGTTCTGATTGGAGGCAATTGTCAACACATTTTTCCCCCCAATACTGGAAAACATGGGCACATTTATAAATTTTTTTACACTTTGAACCAGTAGTTGAGAAAAATCTTTCAGTGTCATATCAACATAATGCAAATTAAAATAACTCTGATTACTGCTGAGCACAGGTGAATTATTCTGGATCACAAAAACTTTGCTGGACCTTCTACTGATTTTCCACTTGGGGGAAGTTTAGGCAGCATGTAAGGAATTTGCCATACTGTAATATGCTTGCTGAAGTTTACTCCCACTATTGTTGAAAATAAGTAAAACACA
Organism: Notiomystis cincta; assembly: GCA_013398075.1. Lineage (NCBI taxonomy): Eukaryota > Metazoa > Chordata > Aves > Passeriformes > Notiomystidae > Notiomystis > Notiomystis cincta. The sequence goes on from VZRX01000017.1 coordinate 197,218, forward strand.
AAATCAGTGACTGCCAGCATCTTCCCTATACAAAAAACTTAAATCAATGATAATGATAGTTTTTTGAGACAGGATATATTGTAGCAGAAAGCTTTCTCTCTTTCTTTGGGGGGGAGAGGGTGGGGAGGGTTGTTTGTTTAAGGGGTTTTTGTCTTGTTTTAGTATTTTTTGGTTTGTTTGTGTTTTTTTATTGCTTCTATTCTGAAGTTACTGTCAGGAGCATTTCAAATTACTTTAAGTTCTAGTTATTTTTTCCATACAATTAGGTAAATGCTTCTATCTTTTCTTTAATGTAAGATCATTTGATGACAGTACTTGCTCTTGATTCGTGAAAGCAGGGTAATACTATGGCCTTTCACTGAACTCTCTGAAATTACATATAAAATACTGTAAAAACTCAGTTCTTTTCTAAAATGATAACCAAACATCTGAGAGCAGAACAGAAGTAGAAATTCTCTCTAATGGAAAATAGTGTATTATTACTTTGGGCATCCCAAGGAGCAAAAGATTATTGGAAACTATACCTTTATTAAAAACCTGGGTTTTGTTGTTGTGGAGGTTTTTTAAACCTTATTGTGGCCTTTCAGCACTTAAAAGGGGCTTATATAGATGGGAACACACTTTTTAGTAGGGGTTGTAATGATAAGGAAAAGGGTAAAGTTTTTAAACTAAAAGAGAGTAGATTCAGACTCAAGGAAGAAATTTTTTACAGTTTGCCCAGAGAGGTGGTTGATGCCCCATCCTTGGAAACATTCAAGGTCGTTTTGGTCAGGACTCTGAGCAGCCTGATGGAGCTGAAGATGTCCCTGCTCAATAGAGGGGGTTGGACTAGATGAGCTTTAAAGGTTCTTTCTAATCCAAAGTATTCTATGGATGCAGCCAAAAGGGAGAAATAGAGCAAGGATTTAAAAGGACAGGACAACTTTGAAGAAGCTCCTAAATAATTGATATTTTAAACAGAAGCCAAGTTCTTTTACAATGATATTGTAAAATAGTACTTTAAATCATCCATGAGTTTTACTTGAATGGGATTATTGAAGTAATATTTTGTCCTGGATTCTTGGAAATGAGGCTCTGATAAAATCGATACTTATGTCTTTAAAACATGAAACATATTTGAAATGTAAATTGTAATTTTCAATATTTAAGCAAATTTTAAAAATATTGAGAAGATGTAGTGTTTGGTATAATGTTTGAAGCTGGCAATTCCCAGCAATTTGTCTGACCCACTGGGCTTAGAGGTAGGAGATTTTCTATTACTTTCTTTTACTGTTGCTATTACTATTACTTTCTTTTAGAAACCCCTCAGGATGTCTTCAGAATTGACATGTTTGTGAAAATAAAGCTGTAGGGAGACTTCAGCATATATTCTACAGCTCTACGTTGTCAAAGTAGTCATAACAGATGACTGTAAGAGCTTGGCTTATTTAACCTCCCAAGGGAAGGCTGAGAAGGTAGGCTAGCTCTAAACGTGTCTTAGGGTTGATTCCTGAAAAGAAGATAAGAGAGTAGAGAAATGTCATGTGCTTGTAGGGTCTGTAGAGGGAGGAAAGCACTTCTAATTCTGGAGCTGTGCAGTTCAGCAGCAGTGCTCAGGGTTTGAGATGCCCACCCCTGCCCCTTGGCTCTGGGCTTCATGAGGCAGTTTAATAAGCTTACAAGGCACAGAGATGATATATGCAAGACACCTACAGGCACCAGCAAACTGGACTCATTAGGAGCAAATTCCTATGTGCTACTTTATTTTTCTCTTGTGCATTACAAGATTGCTTTCTGCCCTGCTCAGGTGGCTCAGTAATATAACAACAAACACATCACTATCGTGGTTTGCATTTCACCACAGTTCCATGTCTGCTTCTGTGTCATACTCACAAAATCACATCACACAGGACATACAATTAATAGGGCTGGGCAGGATTTAGTTTGAGCTGTGTTCTAATAAAGCATGTTCTCACAGAACAGTACACTTAGGGCAGGGTTTGGTGATGCTTAGATGAAAATCAGTGAACTCTTTTGTAGGAAAACAAAGCAAACACAGTTCCGCTGGAGGATCATAGAGGATGTGACCTAGCCTAGGAAATCCTGTTTTAGCTGGGGCTGATCTCTGCCATCCTGGGTGCATCCAGAAGCCCATTTTGGCCTTGTAAGCTATGAAATCTTAGCATTTTCCTTTATTTATACACTGTACAGTTTTGTTCTCTATAAATTGCACGTTTCTCATACAGGATTTGGTAGTTTAATATGAAATTGCATGTAGTGCAGAAAGAATACAGATACTTGTTTCAGGTTAACAATTCCCTTAGTTCTTAATTCTTTTATTCTGAATTACCTTTTTTTTCTTAGATATGCTATTCCTCCCAAGTTTTTTCATGTTAATGAAAAGATCTTTCAAAATTTAGATTCAAGAACCAGAGTTCTCTTGATGATTTGGTGTGAAATTGATTGTGTCACTAGCATCTTCATACTTCAGCTTGCATAAAAAATGCTAGATGATTTCAAAGCACAAATGAGACTGTCTTTAGAATTGGTTTGAAAATGTGGCTCTAACCCCTTATTCACACTTAGTTTTTTGTTTGTGTAGAGTCTGCAATGGTAATCTGTGGCAGGTATTGCTGATCTCACTGTGCTTATACAGTAGGTGTTATGTCTCATACTGCACTTCAGACCACAAGCAATTCCATTTCTTGGTTTTGCCCTTGAAAGTCACTTCAGTTCTGAAAGTGGGGAGGGTAGTTTCTCAGTCTTCCAAAAGTGATTAAATTATTTTATTTAGATAAGAAGATTCTTCACTTGTGTCATATGTAAAATGTTGGTATGTGTGAAAACACATGTGTTTTATAACTGTGGAAACAGTAGTTTCAAGCTACAATAACTGGTGAATGCAATACAATGGATGAATTTGTAGGAGAGTTTTATGAGATAGACAGACAATGTGCAAGTTACATTTCATTACCTTGACTGCATGTGTCCTTCCACTCCTCAAAGCTGACACCAGGTACATTTTGCTTTTTTGTTCTGTCCTTGTACTGAAGATAGAATAAATAAAATGAATAGGTCAGCCCAGTTCCACTAGATTCAGAGTGAAAGTACAGAAAATGAGAAAGGAAAAGCAACAGAGATCCTCCTGTGTTTTTGAGAGAGGCTGTTTTATCTATAGAGTGTGTTTTAAGCATCTCCTTTATTAAATGAGAATTGATGCATGGTTAGAGGTGAGTGGAAGGAAAGGCTCCTGCAGGACATGTATTTTCATGTTTTAGAGGAAGTTAGGTAGAGAAAGAGAGCAGGTCTATGAGAATGTCAAAGAGAAAAGATACCTTGTAAAAGTATTGGATTAGCTCAAGAGAGTGTGTTTTTTCTTTATCATCACTCCTTTGCTCTGCACAAAGGAAAGAGCTGGGGTTTTTTGTTAAAGAGGAGATACCTGAATATATGGTACAGCTACTTAGATTATGTAATTTACTTTGTAACTTTTACATGGGTAAATGCTGTTTTTATCTAAAATTCATCCAGTTTCAGCTTTCAGTGTGATAGAGACACTGAGTATATTATTATTAACTACTTTTTTCTTTGTCTGGATCCTATCATATATGAAATACATGGCTGCCTACAAATACTAGTATAACTACAGGTTTTGTATGCTTGTAAAAATAAATGTTCTTGTAAAGACAGAGGTCTGCCCTTTTATCTGCCTATCTGCAATCCCATAAGTAAGTATAATTTTATGGTTTAACATAAACTTATACCAAAAATAAAAATAAATAAATCTAAGTAAATGAAATCAATAAAGATAAAACTTTTTACCATTTTCACATTTTAGTGAAATACAAGATGTTGAGAATACTATGACTAAAATTTGCCACTTCCACAAAAAAAGTCTGAACTTTTGGTGTTTCAGTAAATTCAAAATAAGCAGAAACATATTTCTTAGGCTGACTTGAACTGGAACCATAAATCAGAAATGCTGATTTTTGAGATGCAGGTGAATATCATGTTCCAAAACAGAGTTTTGGCACTGTTTCTTTTCAATTTGGGTCATTCCAATAGCATAAATCCTTATTTTTGAATAAGCATAATGCGCTCCGGAGAGACACAGTTGTTCCTTAGAGTGGTAGAGATGTTTTCTTCAGCGTTTGAAATTTGGAGGTTTTATGTATTTCTAGGTACTGTGCTTAACTGCCCTTAAAAAGGATTTAAAGTAAACTTGACAGAGTCAGCAAATAGTGTAAACTTTATCTTAGAGCTTTTCTTAGAAAATAAATTATTTTTGTGTTTACGTGTGAATTTTATGTTAATGGCATTGCTCATGTAAAGTATCCATCAAGCAGGAATGTTTAGCATATGCCAGCTGTGGAAAAGGATTTTCCAGTCAGAGGAAGAGGATTAGGGCCTGGAGAGACAGCTGCACCTCTGCGACTCATGGCTCTCTCTCTCTCTGCTTGTGGGAACACAGATCTCCAAATACAGACACTCAAAGCCTCCTGCCCAGACTTAGAAATGGAATTTAAGGAGAAGACAGGACAGACTGCAGTGATCAGAGCAGGCCATGGCCAGACAAGTGGCCTGACCAGCATTTTGTTACAAGTGACCAACTCCCTTTTTACCCTGTACTTACCAATGATTTTTCCTCCTTGTCCTGGTTTCATCTAGGATAGGAAAAGAGATGGTGGAGTGAGCAGCTTTGTGGTGCTTAATTTCCAGCTGGGCTTAGACCACTCCTCAACCCACCATGATCCCTCTTTTCCTGACCTTTTGCTCTTTCCTAAGTATGTCCTGTGAAGTTTTGTGCCAGCCCAAAGTGCTGTTTCCCTGAATCCTGTAGTGAGTCCCATGCTCCTGTGGGCAGTGACGCCCTGCCAGACTGCCAGGTGTGGAGTGGGGAGCTTCTCCCTTCTCTTCAGCTGGTGTCACCCCTGGACAGAAGGGTGCTGCATTGGAGGATTGGACTCACTGATGGAGTAGGGTACTGCATGTGCATTAAGGGATGTGTCTGTATCCAGCTGTTCACATGTATTACAAATCGTGCAGTTGGGTTTATCAGAAGGCCGTGTTTAAATGGTCTTTTCTTGGAAACTACCCCAGAATGATAGCTTATCTGCTAGACTTTGGGATCTGCCTCATCAAAGAGGTTTCAAGTAACAAAAGAGCAAAGGAATTTATGAGAAATATTTTCCTTTGTAGGAAAGCTTCTTTGATCTTTCAGGAAGAAGAAAAATGCTAACTTCTCATTTTGATTTTTGTGTAAATCCATGGGGTTTTGTCATGATGTTAGTGTGACAGGTCAAAGCTCAGCTCAAAGTAGAGTGTTAGAACTCTCACTTAAGCTGTGTGTAACATGATTGTCCAATGGAAGCCTTTGTAGAATACCCTACATTATTTCTAATTATTTCTTTACAGTATGGTTTTTTATGGTACAGCAAGGAGATTACTATGATATATTGATTACATGGGTTCTTATGCAAAGAATTTAGCTTGAAATCTGTTAGCTTTATAACTAAAAGACAATTAAGAAATTATGAGTTGGAAGAAGCACTGTCCCTAACTTGTAGGTCACCGTGGTTCATACCATCCTAAGTCATCTATTCTTCAGGGCTACTTGCCAGTCAAAACCAGTGAAAACTAAGTATTTGTTCCAGAAAAATTTTTTAAAGATTTATTGCTATTTAGTAAGAAAGTACATATAATTCAAGTTTAATGAGAATATTTTTATTTTTCTTAAAGGAATTGCCTACAGTTCTGCTTATTCATCAGATCGACAGGCATGAAGGTGCATGGACAATATTGCCATTAATGAGAGAGTAAGTGTAATGAATGCCTACTATTTTCAGAAGTTCTTGTAACCAAGAGTATATATATTAGTTACTCAGACTTCTTTTTTCAGAAGCAAAGTTTTAGTGGCAGTTGCAACCTTATATTTTAACTTTCTTACTTTTCTTTTTTCGTTTGTTTTACAAAGCAATTTTTTGATAAACTTAATTAAATCAGAGAAGCCTATTTTAGATAAAAAAATAATCATAATAGAATTTAACTGAGCAACAACCTTCTTCCAATTACTGTGCATTTAAAAATTATTAGGGAAGTAAACTAGTCTAAAGAAACAGCATTTTAAAATTTGTATTTTTTCTATTTGGTCCCCAGTTCTTACAGTGTAAAGTGTGAAGTATTAGAGAAATCTTGGTCTTTCAGATTACTTGACTGAATGAAATGGAATAAATTTAAAAAAAAAGATCATAATACTTGTTTGAGGTTTGTATTGCTTATAGTGTTTGTAAGAGGTGGTATGCCTCTGTTGTGAGAGGTTTGGTTTCAGCATCTTTTTAGATGCTTATATGGCAAATTTTCACATTAGTATGATCAGAAAAGACAGGTAGTCTTAAGTATCTTTTCTTCTTAGCTTATGCAGATTACTCCAAGGAAGACATACTGAATTTATGTGGTAGTATCTTGCAAACTGTCAGGAAACAATGATTTTCTTTCAGAAATCCTGAAGCTACGTGGTACTGAAGAATGTCTTTCATTTGAAATCTCAGCCTCTTAAGGTTTAATTTAGTTAATATAATTTATTAGACTTATTCAGGGTGGGGTTTTTATGTCAGAGCGGTTACAGGACAGGATACTTTTCCTTCTGCTTTCCAGTGCTATGTATGTAGAAAAATGAACGTAGTGTTTGTATAGTGGCTCTCCCTGAGATATGTAAACTGTGAAAAATAGCAAAAGAGATTTGAAGTAAATTGAAAAACTGGAAGATGATATTCCAACTATCAATCAGCTTTCTTTTTTCCCCTGCTTAGCTCCTGTTTCAGTGACCTTGTGCCTCCTCTTCTGAATTATTTATGTCTTGATGCCAGGATTTACAGATACAGCTCTTACAAGATAGCAAAACTATAAGAAAAAATACAAATGCTCATTTGTGTGAGAAGCAGAACAGGAATCCTAAGTAGAGGATTTCTGAGAATTCTGAGAATTTCTGAGATTTCTGGAGTATTAGTTTCCTTGTATTTACTGTTTTACTTAGTACTTTTGGCAAACAAAAACGTGGAGTAGTTTAGAAGTATGTTGATGTTTTGAGGCTTGTATTGTTTTGTTTTCTCAATGGACAAAAGAGGAAGAAGGGAGTTCAGCCCATTCTGCAGCAGCTGATGATGCTTTTAATTGTGCTATAAGATGCATCTGTATCAGAAAACTGCTTTCAAAAGAATAGCTGTTCTCAGCCCTGTAGTTATCAGCATTTCTAAGGAGGCCTCTAAGCAGTTATGAAAATTCTTAATTTTCAGTTCTTGGGCACAGGTTAAGTTGGACAAAATACGTAATTCCAGAAGATACAGTCAGTGGATGTCTTATGACACAGTATCCTTACTGTCCCCAGAAGGTGTGCTGCGTTTCTTCTCAGTAACCGTGTTCATTCAGCAGAGAAGAAATCCCATTTTAAAAAATTATCCAAAATAGGATCTTATCTGGGTATCTCCAATGGCTCCTTGCAGTCTGAACTCCAAACTTTTGTGCTCTGAGGTCGCCATAAGATTCTCTTGGAGACCCTAAGTACTTAGCCTTGGGAATCATTCTGTCTGTCCATCAATAGCTAGATGAGCGGCTCATTATTTTTGTGAACTTACATGTGCTATATTCGCAAGATGCAGTAATTCTTTTTGTAGGGGTCATTCTTGTGTTTTCCCTTTGCCCTTCACCCACCTGCTTTCATGTAAATCCAGACATTTCTGTCTTGAAGTTCTAGCTGAGCGCTGAAGTGTGAGAGAAAAGCCTGCAGTCTTCACAGGGTGTTAAATACTGTACATATTTTAAAGCATGAGGTGTACCAAGTTTTAAAGGGGGCAGCTAGGAAGTGCTTTTCCCACTTGATTGTGTCTTGTTTGCTTGGCTGAATGGCAGAGAGTTGCCTGGATTTCAGTGTTGACTATACACCAAGTATATGCTTTTATGAACTGAAAGGAGGAATCATGAGTTCTTCTGGCTACTGGAGTTCAGCAGATTAAGTGTCTTAAGCAGAAAGCAGTCAAATACTGTTGCAAGACACAGAGGAAAGGTGGCTTGACATGACTCTCATGACACTGTAAAGGAAATTAATTCTACCCCAGACCAAACCAGCACAATAACTTGTCCTCGATGAAAAAAGACTTGAACTAATTTAACACCTGGCAACCATCTGGTGTTTCTAGCATCTTGTTGCAATACCTGCAGAAGCAGGCAACACATTTTCTAGTTTAAGTATTTCTCAGACAATGGATTTGGGTTTTTGAGTGAGTTTTGGTTTTTGATTGTTTTTTCAGGCAAACATCATTCTCTAAAACATAAATGATCCAATCAACCTTTTTTACTTACTTCTGCTAACTTACATTTCTGCTGTTTCTTTTCATTGATGATTTTATCAGTAGAAAGTGCTGTGGAGAAAGCAGTCTATGATGTTTATAGGTGCTAGTTTTCTTATCCCTCTCCTCAGATGATTTGTTAAATTGAATCAATGTAAAAGCCATGCAAAGGAAACTGGGCAAAGAAAGATTGGGTTTTTTCCATTAGGATGTTACTAATTAATACGGCTTTGTTTTGATGAGTAGTGGAAGAATTAAGGCTGGAGGAGCAGAGAAAAACAGAATTACTTGTTTCTGAAGGAGTCAGGAATCCTGAACTGAGATTATTACTAGCTTTGAGGAGTTCCTTCAATCTGTACAGTTTCAGTGTACTGGAAAAACTAATGAAGTTTTTAGGCTGGGAATGATCAGTGTCCAACAGCTGTGAGAAAACCTGTCATTAAGCATTTTGACAGTAGTGGCAGTGCTGTTAGATGGGCAGTGGTGAAGCTCTTTGGAAGAAGGAGAAGGTAGCTTAAACTGCTATGTATGGACTTCTGAATTGATAGGTGGCTATTAGACCTGTACATTTTTGAATGGAAATTCTTTATGTATCTCTGTTCCCTTCTTTCTGGAATAACTGATGCTTTATAAATAGGTAGCAGCAGAGTCAGTGTCTTTATCTATCCAAAGTAGTGCTTTGATTTGTAATTCTAAATCGGTAGTAAAATTTTCTGCTTCTGTGTAAATGAGGAATTGATAGCAACCTATTTATATTTGAGATGCATGCCTTGAATTTGCCATTTTGTTCATAAGGCACTTTATTAGTAAAATGTTTATTTCTTTTTTTAGCTTCTCTGTTACCTATGGTGGGAATTCCTCATGGATTTTCTTCTGTGAAGAAGATACAAGAATACAAGTCCTAAAGCTGCTAGAGACACTCAGAAGATTTGACAAGTCTAAGGTGAAATAAAAATTTAGATACTTGACTCTTTTTTTGAATGTGGTTAAGTGTATTTTTCCAAATGCTGAAAAAGATATGTCCAAACGTCTTAAAATAGGGGGATAGATTTCTGTTGCTGAGGTATTTAACATGAGGCAGTACAAACACCTGTCTAACTGTTGAAGAACTGTTAAGATCAAGCAGAGAAATCATTTTTTCTAGGAATAGCCTGAAAATTATGTACCATCAACAAAAAGAGGAATGTAATCTGGTTTGTGGTCCCTTCTCCCCATTTTCCTGTCTGTTAGCAATTCTGATTATCATCAGACTGAATGGCTGATGTTAGTTTGTCTCTGATGTAAAACAGTAGGGTGTTTTATTTGCATTCTGTTTCTGAACTGTCTTGGTGATAAGTTTTCTGTACCTACTGGAAAAGAAACAGCACCAAAAGACTTGCTGGAACAAAATAGAAGTACAGTCACCAAGGAGCAAAGAAAATTTGGCAATGCAACTGACATGAAAGGTGTTAATATTTAGAGGTTTCAGAAAATAAATCACCTTGCTCTCGGTCCTTTGCCTGTAATGAAAGTAGCCAAAGTCTCCTGTGTAAAATATGTTTTCCTTCTTTAGTGTAATTCTGCTTCAGGACTCACTTTAACATATTTACTTCTTTTGCATGCACATGGCCTTGTGGTGTTTTCTCACAATTGTTTTCTAAAATGGTAATAATAACAATAATTCAGAGAATTTACTTTTTAAACACTTGGTCTTTAAATGGAGGACTATTTATATTCAGACTTTTGGAATATCTTTTTTTTTCTTTTTCAGAAACACCTACTTTTAATTAATATTGTCAGAATAGAAACATGAATATTTTGTTCTAGATGCTGCTTTTTTGCCAGTTTTTGCATTACTTGCAGATTCTAATAAAATAAAAAATTACTTTCCAACCTGCAATAAAAGGAAAATAAAACATTTTGCTTTTGTACATAGTAATAGTCATATTAGTGTAACATCCATACCCGTTTCCTTGTATACAGCAGCAGTCCATCAGGCACAAAATTTAAGGTGAGTTATATCAGAATGAGCTCATTCATTATTCATTTTAAAGTCTCAGCAGTCTGCATAGTAAAAAGCTGGTATACATTTATCTCATTGAAAGGTCTGCAGTGGGCATGTCTATTGTTGATGAATCTGCAGCTTTTCAGTCTGGATATGTAGAGATTAGTAACAGAAATATTGAGACTGATACAAGTGTAGTTTTGAATGTAATAATGAGTGAAAACAGATGTTTCAAAGCATTGAAAGAGACCGTGGAGGAATTTTAAGAGAATGTCCTGTATTAATACCAGAGGACATTATTGATTGCAGTAAAACTGAAAAACAGTGAGGAATGTCTTATTTAGATAAAAACCTCAAGGCAAGCACTCAGATGCTGAATTATACCTGAACATGAGGCAACTTTTTTGTTGTACAGATGAATGACCATTGGCCCACAGAAGCTGTGATGCCTCAGCCCTTGGAGATAACTCACAAGCCACTAGGACATGGTCCTGAGCATCCTGCTTTGTAGCTGGACCTGCCTGAGCAGGGGAAGTTAGGCCAGGTGATTCCCAGAGGTCCCTTCCAATCTCAGCCCCTCTGGGATTCTGTGTTTCAGCAGCAGATTGATTCAGACTGTGCTTTCATTGTGGAAGATGGCAGCAAGGTTAAACCGAATTGTATGTGCCACTCCTCTTCCAGCCATCCTAACAGGGTGATAGACTATAGCCCCAAAGATGTCCAGAATGAATAACCCAACTGGATGGGCAGCAATGACTTAGTAGCTTTTGATACCTAAAAGGTATAAAAGATCTGTCTTAAGAATAGTTTGTCTTTGAGAATCCTAAGAACTTGTAAAATGTTGTATTAAGACAGTGAGAGTGTGACAGCTGAAATCTCTTTTTAAGTTCTGTAGTGTAGAAGACACCAGATGGATGGAAATTCAAAACTGATATGTATGAAGTTCCTGAGTAGAGTGCTTTTGAGTGTCTTGTCTAGAGAGCAGTCAGTTTGGGAATTCAAACACTGGAACAGGTTGCCCAGGGAGATTCTGGAATGTATTCAAAACATGACTGGACAGAGTCCTAGGCAACCTGCATTGGGTGATCCTGATTGAGCAAGGGAATTGGACTAGCTGATCTCAGAGGCCTCTTCCAACCTCAGCCATTCTGAGTCTTGAATTCAGTGTTCTTTGAACAGGTGAAGTCAAGGCATGTTCTGGAGTTTGAAAATACAGCCTGTATTTGGTTTCAGAGAACAATCTTTAGTTTCATTTCTTACCAAGTACAATTGCTGTCCAGATTATTTATTGTGAACAATATGCTTCCCTTGTTTTTGTTTTCAGGTTTGCTTTATTCAGCATGAATAGAGTCGTCATCTTCACTAAAATGATGCTGTAGATGAACAAAATTGTTTCCTATATTCCTTTACAGGAGTGGTTTTTAGGTAAAGCATTATATGATGAAGAATCTACAATAATTCACCATTATGCCTTTGCTGAAAATCCTACAGTATTTAAATTTCCAGATTTTGCTGCTGGTTGGGCACTTAGCATTCCACTTGTTAACAAGTAAGAATTAAATTTTTAATCACTTCCTGTTTATTCTCCATTACTCTTCACATTCCAAGTATAATTATTATAAGCAATTCAAAATTCATTAGTAGACAAAAGTGCAGAAATAGATTTCTGTATCATTGCTGTGCATGTGATTTATTTTGCTTCACTCTGCCTACATCAACTAGCTAGTAGTTGTCCAGTACTAATTGTTCAACTAGTTCAATACCATCTTGCAATTTTAAAACCGTATTCTCCCCCAGATAATGTTTTATTCTTGGGTCTTAAAGTGACTGCATTGTCCTCTAGAAGTGTTTCTCATGCTGTACAGACAAACCACATATTTATTTCAGATTAGATGCTTAGATGCTTTCAAATGAGATTTGAAAAGTTCAGGTTTCAGAAGTTGAATGCATCTTACCATAGCAAGGATTGATGTTCTCATAAATTGGAAATCCCTAAATACTGTGCTTTGAAATACACAGAAAGAGAATATTTTCTGTAGTTTGAGATGCTGATCAATACTGAGCTTCAAATGCACTGCTGCTTTTAATCTGTTGAAAATGTTATGCCATACTCTCCATCTGTTCCAGATGAGAATTTTCTTCTTGAGCAGGAAGAATGTATCAAAACGTGTATGCTGAAAATTAATATTAACATCATGACACTGCTCAGATGGGAAAAAAAAAAAAGGATTTATATGATAAATATAAGTTTCTTCTTGAGGCAGTAAATACAGAGATGTGATTTATTATTTTTCCCCTTCTAAGATGGTCAGTAATACCAGCCACAGTTTCCTGCATGCACTAGTTGTGATCTTTTTAATATGTTTGAATAGATTTCTTCATCTCTAATTGTACAGGCTTGCAACAAAGTTGAAGAGCGAACCACTCAAGTCAGACTTTACAATAGATTTAAAGCATGAGGTAAGCAGTGGTGTGATGAAAGGAAAAAATTGTCACAAACTTATATATTTGAATGCTGTTGAATATAATGGAAATAAGACATTATTCTTAAACATTGCTAAAAAGTTTGACTGCAATGGCATGTTAGATTTCTTTTCCTTCCTTTAGAGTGTTGTAATACTTTATAACTGTATTTCAAGCATAGAAAAATGAATTAATAAGCTTGCATCCATAAATGAATGCATACATGGTTGTATACATTAAGGTATCTTCTAAGGTTTGCTCAGATCTTCTAAGGTTTGCTCAGTAAGGAAGGAGAGAGACTTCCAATTCATGAGGCATAAGCTGAGGTGAGTAGTATCTCAATAATAGCCAGCCTCATTCACTTTCTGAATCAGACTCTCAGAGCTAAATATGATGTGGGATTTGCATTAAATACTCTGAGGAATCTACCTTCGTGTGGACAATCAGTGCTGCAACTTGCAGCATGGAAGTCTGGAAAGACTTTTTTGTCTCTGGTATGCAACACTTTCAAAAGGTTGGCAGAAGGTATTTCAGACAGTGAGTGAACTGACTGAAAGGAACATGAGAAGGAGGCTCTGGAAGAGTATATGTGCTACTTTTTTTGAGGATTTTCATTTTTTTCTGCATTTAAAATGTTTATGCCATCCAGGGTTTTGTACTGTCACCAAAGTGAACGTCTGAACCGGGGTGGAAGAGGGGGGTGAATCTGGAGTAAACTTCTGGCCTGGAATAAGAATATGATTAATATTAAGAATAAAGAATAAGAAGAAGGAAGGAAGAACAAGATTGAGATTTTGGCCTGAAATTATGAGTGACACTGAAGCACTTTTAATTATTTTAACACTCCTGAAAATCATCTATAAACTACTGGTCCAGAAAAAAAATCCACCTTTACATAAAACTGCTGCTGCTTTTCCAGATCTTGTAATGGTCATAAAGCACCTCATTTACAACTTAATTCTACAGTACATTCATAGAATATAGATTTTGTAGCATATTTAAATGAATTTAGTTTTGTGCAAAACCATTCTTTTATGTAGTTTTCCCTCCTTGACTGATGTATTTCTCAAAAACCATTGGATCCCTTTCCGCTTTCATTTTGCTGTGAGAAACAGGAAGCTGTTTTCTTCCCCTTGTTAATTTTTTTCTCAATGCAAGACCTTGGGCTTCACAATGTCACTTTATTTTAACTTTTTTATTAAGACAAAATTATTCATGTATTCCCAGTATTCCTGTCTACATCAGCATTAACAGAGTTGCTAAACATATTGTCATTAAAAAAAGATCATTAAGAGCCATTCCTTTTATGTGCTACAGATTGCTTAGTAAAAAAGAATTGATCACTTGGCCAACAAAATGACTTCCATCCACTTATTATTGTGTTAGCAGGTCTTTGCATATATTTCATTTCAAATTTATTGCCCCTGATAACCTACTTCAGCCCTGTAGTTATTCTTTCTGTGCAGTCTCATGTCTCCCTAGAGACAGTTTCCCTCCCTCTCATTTATTTAATAAATCACCATCTTCTCTGTCTTAAATCATTTTTATGTCTGCACTCTTCTTATGTGAATCCAGATTGACAACAAAGAATATAATCTGTTGTTTTTAATGATTGTGTGCAATGTTTAAATTTATAAGAAATATTTTCATTTGACAGACTCCTAATAACATATGCCTGTAGTCTTTGGTATTTTTTCGTTCTCTGCATCCTTTTTATTATTTCTTTTTTGTTAGTGTAACCCTATTACTTTCCAAGTCCCTATTTCTTATATCCATGACATTTATATCACTTTCATATCTTGCAGATGTGGTAAAGTTATTTTTGTTGTGCTGCTGCTCATTTATTTGTAGGTTGTTGCTTATACTTTTTGTAACTGTACAATATACATATTCCCTAATGCCTATTCAAAGCTGGAATTGAATAATGGAATTTTTTTGTACATGTAAGATTAGTTTTGAACTAGGATTATTTTTGTCTTTTTATTGTAAATCTGTTTCCACTGTTTTAGTAACCCTGTGTCATCCTGTGCTAAAACCCACAATGGCACTCTAACCTCACTTCTGAAATAAAATACCTTCACGCCATTCTAAGCCTTTACATTGAAAATTTCATTTTTCAGTGGGAAATTTTAGCACATTGTGGATTTTCCTAAATAATTCATAATAAGTTACAATTGTCAAATATTCTTTGTGGTCTAGGAGCGTTGCTTCTTTGTTGGTTCATGTGATAGACATTAATCCTAAATAGCTGAATTCTGAAGTAATTACAGGGTCAATTGGTTAAAGGACCCAGGAGCACAAGTACTGTTCTCTGTGCTTCCAGTTGCAGGGAATGACAAGGGAAGAAGTGGGAAGGGCCAGCAACCAATACCTGGCTCTGAGCATGGTGCCACCAGCAGAATTTGGAGGAATTAGTTAATCAACTAAGGGACAAATCTGCTACACCATCTGCTACACCATTCTTCATTCTTCCTCTTAATGTCCTGTAATATGATTTCTTTGTATGCCCTGAAAATTTTTATCTAGTTTAATTACTGACATAAATGTTTCCAATTTTGATAGATTGCCCTGTACATTTGGCAGAAAGGGGAAGGACCACATCTTACTCCAGTGCCTGAGTTCTGCACAGATGATGTGAACTCTTATAAGGTTGATCACTGTGCAACAACATTCAGTAATTTTCTGCCACTTTGTGTAAGTACAATATTTTAAATACCATTTGCTTAGTGAAACTCTTATTAAAGTGTAGTAAGTGAACTCAAGTTCAAAAATCTCAAAACTTGAGAAAATATTTTTCAGTACGCTAAAAACAAAAAAAACCCTGACAAAATAGTTTGTTCTGGCATTTATCTAGGATGTATTTTGGATACACTTTCAGGCTTCTGTGGCACAGGATATTTCCTGGCAACTAATATTGCATATGCTTTAATGAGTCTTTCTACCACAATGTTTGGTTGGCAAATGATCTAGGAATTATTTATCCTTACACTGCTTTCACAGAGAGATACTGAAGTATAGATGATCTTTTCTTTTTCCCACAGATGGGAATCTAAAACTTGTTGAGGCTAAAGATAAAATGTAATGTTGTATTTGGTGCCTTAAAATACAACCCATCTCTTCCACCTTTAGGAGAATACATTTATTATATTATGAGTTAAGTGTAGCTAGAGGCAAAAAGTGTTCCATGCTTCCAGGAGAGCAAAATTCTAGATGCCAAAAAGGATAATAAATTAAAGTGGTCAAATGGTTTATTACAGTTGAGGAAATTCAAGTATGCCTAGTGTGTAGAATTTAAGCTGGTTTTTCCAAGTGTGATACAACTTGTGTTCTCACAGTGACCGATTTCAAACAAATTAAGAAAACATTCTTTTTCAGATGAATCATCCTTGGTTCAACAAGTTTTTCTACTCATGGTCCTTTCCTAATGATATGTGGTTTAGTTCTTCTTAGAGTACTACATCAATGGAAGAAAATTTCCAGTAATGTTATTTCAGGAATTTTAAACAACCAACATCTCTTTTTTCAAGAGATAAAAATTTACTTCCTGATATATCACTAGAACACTATTCTGCTTGATAGGCTATACAAAGAAAAGATATTTCCTGTTTTATTATATGTATGGACATATATCTACTATACAATACTACAGGCACAGCCTGCACTTAAAAGATTAATTTTTGTTTTGTTCATTTAGGGAGAGCCAGTGAATAAGGAAGATGTTTTTGTCGCTGTAAAAACATGTCGAAAATTTCACGGTGACAGAAGTAAGTCGTTGGCTGGTCAAGGTGGTAGTTCTATGCAATAGAGTTCATAAAATGAATATTTAAAAAGCAAGCTGATATATGCAGTCTCTCTAGCTCTTTGGACTAAATGTTTGCAAAATTGACTGGGAAACAGGAAAGTTTTGGAATTATAAACAGCTTATCCTTCAGGTGGAATCTTTTTGCTGTTCAGAGTCCTCAGGAGTGCTGTGAAACATTTAGGATAAATTTTTTTTCATCTTTAGTCACTGTTGGCAAAAAAATTGGATTTGAATACCTGAATTAAAGTATGCATGAAGTTATATTGTTGTAAATTGGAACTGTTGCAGTGTGAATTAATACAGCAGCTATTAATATCTTTCAGTGAGTTTCCCCCAGATAATTACTTCACTTCCCTTCTTTGAACCAGCAGTGGCACTTGTGCAACTCTTTGGTGGCTGACTTAGAAATTCGAATAAGCTGAAAGGTCCCTCGTCTCCTCTTTCCTTTTGCCCTGCCCTCCTCTCCAGTAAAAGGTTGAGCAACTTATGCTGCCATGTTGCTTCTAGCTGTTCCATGTGCACGTTTTTTGTAAGGCTTGGAATGGGAAAAATTGTCCCTTTTAAAATTTGGTCATATGTAGTACTTTGTCCAACCAGCAGCCCGGATCAAGATTGTGTGGAACACTATAGCGTGTCTCATCTGAAAATCCATCTTAAAATTGTAGAGTTACACAAGCAGTGAGAGTGACTATGCTAAAAACAACGAACAGAAAAACCCTAGCACAACCCTAGCCCAAGAAGATACACTCAGCAAGCACTGACTTCCTCCTCAGAGGCACAGAAAATAAAGACACAGAGAGACACTCCGCTTCTGCTGATACGCAGCAATGCTCAGCTAAGTTGAGGGAGATCAAGTCTCAACAAAGCTTGGAAGGAAAAATTCTGAATCCACCAATTTAACAGAAGACACTCCACCTACTTGATGCCACTTACCAGTCTGTTCTGGTTTGCTTCTAGACATTTTGTTAATAAGGAAGAGATTTGTTTCCAGGAATTTACTTGAATTTCGTGTTCTCTTTAATACTTCAGGTGCATAATATTGTCTCCATTAGGTTTAGTTTGTTTATAAGTACAATTTAAAGTGATTACAATTGGCAAAAAAATTGAAAATCGAGTAAGTGATTAGTAGTTGTATCAAATTTTGAGAGGGTTTTGCCACACCTATTGTCAGAGGCCAAGATGAAAATAAAAGCTCTTTTCTTACCTAAGTCAATTTAAGAACAGGTGGGTTTTTTCATAATAAGATTTATGGATGTTTTTTATTAATGCTACTGCACTTGATGTAGGCACATTTGTAGTATTTTAATAACCTAATTGTTAGGTTATCTTTAAAGTAGCTTTTGACAAAACAAAATTGACTCTCCTGTAATTGGAGTTCACTGAAGAGTTCTCCTTCCTGGATCCATGTTAATTTTTTAACATCAGAATTTAAAAGAAAAAGAAAAAAAACAACCTAGAAAGTCAGAAAGTAACGTAAGGCCTCTAAAAGATAGCATAAACAGCCTTCAAGAAACACCTGTTGAAGACTGAGGAAAATTCTTGAACTTTCCTCACAGCTTCCAGTGTTATGCAATAGAGGATAATCTTACTCCAGATTTTGAAAGATTAATGGATGCCAGCTTCAGAGAGCTCTTTTTACCTGGTAAGTCATTCTTTATTGTATGCCAAAAACTACATTAATGCAGCATTAAGGCTTGAAAATTGATGTGCTTTTAAAAGCAGCTAAATTTTACCTTAGAATTTACTTCAGATACAGCTCTCCTTGCACATACCATCTGTAGTTATAAAAGAAATTTTCAAGACTGCAAACATGCATCAAGGTTCTAGAAATAGCAGAAAAAAAGTGTCATTAATAGCTTAGAGCTGACCTTTTAAATATCTCTGGTGGTAATAAAACTTTCGTTGATCACAAGTATTAATACATACTGATAAATATTTGCATCGTCATCTTGTCCAAAATTTCACACAGTTTTCTTTGGAAGACACAATTTGCCAGAAATTACAGAGTATTGTGGGATTCAATTTACAGTAGACATTACTCTGCATGGTGACACTTCCATCAAGACAAGCAAGGGAAAGAGGAGGACACTTGAGCTAATAGCCCCCTTGCTAGACCTTTCAACTGAGACTCAAGTCCTTGCTTCAGTAAACTTTTCTTCATTACAGAAAGAAGGGGGGCCTCCCCCAAAGAAAGTGAGAGGCTCTGTCTGTAATTGCAAATATTTCTCTGTGTTAAAGCACCCTTCTGAGTTTCAAGTCCTTGTTTGGGGAAAGGTAAAACAACCTTTACAGGTGAATCTATTTTGCCAGGGGAAGGTTGGATGCTCTTGTGTGTCTATGATGCTTTTGTTCTGGGGCCTTTCTGGTTTGTTCTGCTGAGAAACATTTTTAAGTAAAACATTTCCACAAAATAAAAAAATAATTTCCTGCCTATACATTTTTTCCTACATAATTCCCTTTGGATTTTCTATGAAAAAATGAGAACACTTTTACATTTCTTTAAGAACTTTTAAAAGTAGTATGGACCATTGCTAAATGCTACAAAAGTAATTTTTTTCTTTTCCAAATATTAAAGGCTTTTCATTAGTTCATTGAGTTCTTATTACTCTATTGTAACACTAAAATGAACTAAAATGTAACTGTTATCACACTGAGTGTTGGTCAATCAAGAGTATTAAATCCTGTGTGTTCAGAGTAGAGGGAAGTGAGCAACTAGATAGGCAACAAACATCAAATTAGGTGATGGATGACTAGCAAGGGGCTAAAATGAGTTGTTCACAAGCATCAGAGTTGTATAGCAGCAAATGGAATTTAGATAAATATTTCCTCCATTTGAAGCACTACCTGCTACCAGTGAGGCCTCCTGGATGATGTCAGAACATAAAGCAGAGAAACAGTGACAGCAGAATGCAGTGTTTCAGAGTACTTGCTCTTTCAAGGCCTAACCTCCTTGTTTGGAAGATGGAAGAGACATCATTATTTCAATCAACCCTGCAGATGGTTGGATTTTTTTTGTGTTACCCATAATTTATTCACTTCTGCATGTAAACACTCAATGGCATCATTACTAGAATTTTGTGTGATCAATTTTAAATGCTGATGTGAAATGGCAAACTTGTAAGAAAAAGGTTGCTTTTTTAGAGAAACATTAGGCAATCCTCCTTTGAATAGAATCTCTTTGGGATCAAAATTGATTGTATGATATTTATAAACTATACTTCTTATTTATAAATGAAACAATAAGTATTTATACATTTATAACAGGAATGGTTATAAAATGCCCTGTGTCTCCAGAGACAGGTGCTTTTGAGCATTAATATGATGTTGCTGTCAGATAGGATGTGTGTAATACAAGTGTAGTATTTCAAAAGGTACATTAGTTCTGTTTCTGATTCAGAATATGTTATACACTGTGCAGTTGGATTAAAATGTGGCATTTGAATACTGGAAGCAGGACTGATCTCTGATAGTGTTTGTGCTGATGTGTGCTATGAAGCCTACCGTAGCAAATGTAAAAGTAGTGAATTCCATGCTTTGCTTAGCCAAAACCTAAATATCACAGTTTTCAATTATTATTATGAATGATAGTATTATGAAACTATATTAGTATTTTAATGGAATTTTTTTAATCATTTAAATAAAACTGTCCTGACTGGTTTTCATAAAAATGTAAATTTTTTTTCTCTCTAAATATTATAGGAAAGCAAATAGAATGAACATTTAGAATCATGATGCTGTGTTTGAAGCAGCATTTTTATTACCACGTGAAGGAATGTGGCTAACAAAACATGGTTAACATGAATATTTGGATCAAGTACCTATTTTAATCAAGTTACTTGTGTCTGAATGTCAATCATTGTTTTGCAGTACCAGTTGTAAAGCAGACTTGGGAAAGAGAAGCTGCCCTTATTGAATACTACAGTGATTACGCAGACGTCTCCATTCCTACTATAGATTTAGGAGTACCAAACACTGACAGAGGTGAGCTATTGGCTGTTGTCAGTTTTGCACAAATGACTGACTGAAGAAGTGAAGTTTTATGGATGATATATGTTTTTCATGTCAAGCATGTCATTTAGAAATTCTGTTTTTCTCTAGCACACATGTGGAGCCCAAAGTAAAAGAATGCTCTTCACACAGGAAATGGATAGAGAATACATTCAGAGTCCCCCTGTGTAGATAGCATGTTCTTCTTATTAGCAGAAACCTAAATACTGATGTTATGAAAGAATGGTATACTGGTATACACCAAGAGAAAAAAAATTGGTATTATTACTTGGAGTAAGAGTAGTAACTCTGTGGTTATTGATGATTTTGAGTAGGATCATCAGCAATGAAGAAGTCATAAATTTATTTCAAAAGGCCTCAGGCTGTGCCAACGGGTTATTAAGCATAAACTGCTTGCCATATGGTATTCAGATATTATATGTTTGTACACAGTATGTCTGGATTTAAGCACAAAAAATGTTAAGACTGAAACATGTTTTTATAGCAAATAATAGGGTTTTAAATTAATTTACTTTGTGTTTGAATAGAAAAGAGGCTATGGATATGACGACTTTCTTGAGTTTATGAATTTTGATTATTTCTTTCTTTTGATATATTGTTCTTAGGCTGATAGTCTGTATCTATTACCTTCTGAATTACAGGTGTCCAGGCAATGGCCTGTTAGCCTTATCTGGCCCTCTAGGTCAGTGGTTCTGACCTCTGGGTTATTTCTGCCTTTTTTTTTTTGTCTGTTAGAGGCAGAGAGAGAACAGGCAGGCATTTCTGTGTGCACAGGTGGAGCAGGACCTGAGCAAGCAGTGAGTGTTTTCAGGAGGCAGCCAGCCTGCTGGGCACGTGTGGATTGTTTGCAGAAGCCATGCCCAGTAGTTCTAGTCATGCCAGGGAGCTTCTGTGTTTTCTGATAGAATATAATATAGAAATCTTGGGTTTAATTTTATAAATGGTCACATATCAGTCTGCATTAAGGTCACAGTTTCACAAAATCACCAAAGGGAGGACTTCTTTCATTTCTTAAGCACAGAGTTACTGCATTTTACAAAGAATATTTTAACTGGAAGTGGCTTCAAATATAATGCTGTTATTTTGAATGAATGTTTAGTAATTGTAATATTGATAGCAATAATTACTTTAGACAATCAACTGTGATGAATAAAGACTGACTGAAATGAGGTTTGTCCAAGATCTAAAAAAGATTCAGTAGAATTCTGAAACTTCTTGTTTCTCATGTCCTGCTTATTCTGAACAAGGGTGTTTCACTTCTCTACTCCTAGCAAAGGGTGTCTTACCTCTGAACTTCATTATAATCTTGTGATAAATGTTCAGATTTTCCTTGGATGCGGTGATCAGGACCTGAGTTGCCAGTCAGGAGTACAGTAGATTAATATAGACTTAAATATTTGTATAAAAGCAATGTATCTGCCTGATGCATCATGAAACACTATGACAATATCTTGGAGTACTTTGCAGAATGTGCTTCTATCATAGTGTCCTCATTTTTACAGTTCTTTAAATTGCAAGCAGCAGTTTGTCCAATATTGTCCAACAGCTTGACAGATAGCTGGAATAAAGCTTGTTTTTAATTCAGTTCCTATTTTATTTAAGTGTATATTCAATTCTTATTTTATTTAAGTGTATATTCTGTTAATTTTTTTAGGTCACTGTGGGAAAACTTTTGGCATTTTGGAAAGATTTTTGAATCATACTTCTCCCAGAACCCCTTGGTTAGTTGTAGTGGATGATGACACATTGATAAGGTATACATTGCATTACTTTTAAAGTTTCACTGTTCATGTCAGTAAGAGATTTAGCAATATTCACCCATTGCTCTTTATTAAGAGATACATCTATTTTATTAGTTATGCAGCTTTATATCACTTTAAGAAAAAAAATTGTCACTTTCCTTCAGTATTCTTTTGAGGGATATTAAAAATAATGTTGTAACTTGGTTAAAACTGTGCGTATCAATGTTATCATATAATGATGTAGTCTGAATACATCACATTTTGTGATCCCTCAGCGTAGGTACGTTTGAGCTGATGGGGTTTAGTCATTTGCTAAAAGCCCTTCTAAGATGTGCTCCTCAGATGAATGTGTCAGAAGAAGGGTTCCATAAGCTTGGGTCATTGTCTGAGCTACGCAGAACGGTGTTCTGGAACTTGCCTTTGTTGGAAAATTAGATCCCATTCTCATAAAATATGACACTGCAATATAAGCAGAAACAGGCACAGTGATCAATGAGCAGGATCACATGCTTATGAACAGGGGTTCAAGACAATACTTTACATTAAATCATGTAATAGAAGAAGAAATAGTAAGAGAATGTAACTGTGGATAATGCAATATTCATATAACTAAACCTACCTTTTTAGTTTTCAATTTGTAAATGTTTGTAGGTAATTTGCAAAGATCTTAACATTGCTTGGGAAGTATCATTTCATGTTTTCTCTGGGATGAGATGCAGTTTTGCTGACAAACTGCCTACTTCAAAAAATATTTTAAGCTGATTGGTTCATCATTTGACCAAATTCATCAGTCATATCTCATAGTAAAGAATCCGTCATAAATTTCTGTTTAGTAGTTTGTATCTCTGGGGGAGTTTTTTTGGGTAGAATTTCTGAATTTCTCCTGTCATCTTTGTGCTATTTAATAGAATGCCGTTGAGGGTAGCAGTGTCTGTTCCAAAGTGAATGTTTGCAAGATTTTTTTTAATGGCTTTTCATATTACAGTATCTTCAGACTCCGAAAATTGCTCAGCTGCTATGACCCAAATGAACCAGTATTCCTTGGAGAGCGTTATGGCTACGGCTTGGGAACGGGAGGATACAGTTATATCACTGGTGGAGGAGGGTAATTTATTGAAGCTTCTGCTAAGATCTACATTAGTTCCTGTTTTGAGTGCAAATGTTTTAAATTACAACAAAAGTCAGTTCAATAGAAACAGTGAGGTTTTCCCCAGATGTGTGCAGTTTACCTCACACTTTCTGTGTGGTGACACATGCTGGTCACAAGTCCCCAACCCTTCTCCCTTACAATTGAGTAAGATTGAGGAGAACATCCCTTTTGAGTCTAGGCCAAATTTAGGATGAATTATCAGCTGTAGTAAAAATGGTGGGTAGCTAACTTATTGTTGGAATGATAACAATGGGTATAATTGGTGCAATTAACTTTCAGTATATAAAGTAATTCTCCTTCAGAAAATGCCTCTTGCACTATTCTGACCCCTTAAATTTTGAACTTCAAATTACTTGTATCAGAGGGCTACATTTAGTCTTGCAATTTTAAATCATTTAGCAATATTTATTACTTATCATTATTTGGTGTCTTTAGTAGTTATTATACATTTCATGTAGGTTTTTTTTTTTTTTTCCAGGATGGTTTTCAGCAGAACAGCTGTTCAGAAACTACTTGCTAGCAAATGCCGGTGTTACAGCATGGATGCACCTGATGATATGGTCCTTGGGATGTGTTTCAGTGGCTTAGGAATCCCTATAACACACAGTCCACTTTTTCATCAGGTCAGAGAGCTATTTTTGAGTATTAAAAATTTATTTAATTTTTTAAGTATACACATAAAACAGTCACAAATATTCAAATTCAATCAATATGTAATAACACTAACCAAGATGCTGCTACTGCTGCTTTACCTTGGTTCTCAGCAGAACAAGACTGATCAAGCAAATTAGAACATTCTCATACCATGGATTACTACAATGCTACTTTATATGATATTCCAGCTAACCTATAACTACAGTTTATTAAAAATGCAGTCAGAGGTGAGAATTTAAAAAAACCATAGAATTAGGAGCCACATGCTTTGAATAGTTGTCATATGTCCTCTAAGGGAAAAAAAAACTACAACACAATACTTTTTTTTGTCAGGTAATGGAGAACTGACTGTAAAATTTTTCAGTAAATCTGCCTCCTCTACTTACCTGATTTTTCTATTGATTCAGTATTTACTATTCTGAAATATCTCATTAGCAAAGATAAAAAATATGAAAGTATTGCTTTTGAGGTGGATTCTGAAGAATGGTATAAGTATGATAAATTGCTCTATGCTAGCACGTGGGAAAGAGAGCTCACAAAACATAATTTTCATGTGAGTTTGTGAGAAAAGGGCTGGACTAGATCTGAATCTTGTTTCTGTCTTGCACAATATTTAACAAGCTAGATGTAGTTTCACATTGGAAAGCATGATGCACTGAGGCCTATATAGATTTTTTTCCTTTCTTCTTAGCCAAGTAAACCAAATCCTCCCATAGCATGAACAAGAAGCACTAAAAATTATTTTTTCCCAAACAGTGCACAACTTTTTTAAAAATCAGCATTTAAATCAGTGTAGCATTTGATGTTTTTCAGGTGTCAGTCTATCTGAAAAACTGGGATGACCTGAGTATCTGAATATGAGCTGAGTATAAGATAATAAGCTACTTGAGAATTGGTAAATTGTCCTGTAGTTCAAAGCACCTGTCAAAGGAGGGAGGGAGGGAGGGAGTTTCTTATTTAAATTATCAGCTTTTCCTGTGTTAAGATTCCATTTTGGATTACATTTAGTATTTAGTGAAATGGGAAGACGGAGAACATACTAGTCAATATTTTAATTCCTTGTTCATATAAAAAAAAATCCTATCTGTTTACTCTCCTGTTTTGTTTATCATTGCTTATCCTTTCAGTATAGAAAGACAAGTCCTGCATATTATAAAATCANAAAAAATCCTATCTGTTTACTCTCCTGTTTTGTTTATCATTGCTTATCCTTTCAGTATAGAAAGACAACAAGTCCTGCATATTATAAAATCAAGTTACTGAATAATTTGTGCTGCACAAGTGTTAAAAAAACCAAAACAACAAACTGACCTAATTAAAGGAGAGTCAGAACAAAACCAATTTTCCAAATTTGTAGGAATGATCCTTATTCAAAAGAAAAGAAAATAATTACCTCTTTGTAACCCTTAGTAGTGTGCATTTTATACTGAATCACTTTGAAAGTGAAATCCTAGCAGTTCGATTTTCCACATAGAAAATTGTACTTTGCTTCTACTTCATCTTTACTGTTGCTTATAACAAATTCTAATTTAACATCCCTAGAACAAAATTAACCCTTGGGGGGAAACCACTGAATAAAAATTGAATGCGCTTATTCTACAAATTCCACTATTGTGCAAAAAATATTTTAAAAATGAGAAAACCAATTTTGGATTTTCTGTCAACCAGAAAATAACTTTTTAAGGACTTGACTGAAATATTGTGATGTGTGGTGTTCCTTGAAGTATGTGAATCTAAAATTGTACTGAGATACAGATTATGAAACAGAAGCAAAGATATCTTCATTCTTGGAAAGTCTGTGATGTAAGTGTTTGATCACTCTTACTGATTTCCTGCTGCCTACTTGCTGAGGTAAATACATACATATTCTGTAACCTGTTCCAGAGGTTTTTGACATGATGAGACTCTTAAAGAGAACAGGAACCTTTCCATGTTGAGTAGCAGCCAGATTTTTAGTCTTAAATATAAAATCTGGGCTAAAGCAATATATTTGGCTTTTCTAGACCACCAAATACAAATTTTAGCAAAAAAAATTATTATAGTTATTAGAGTAGATATCATTATTTTAGAATTATAGAAACACCAGAATTTTGTCTGTAGCTTAATAAAAAGTTGATTGATTTTTCAACAGCAAAACATCTTTGGTCTCAGATGTGTAAAAACTGTCTCTATCCAAAACAAATTTATTTATTTTGGTTTCAGGTTCTAGAAGCTTAAATGTTTTTCAAAGTGTTTTTCAAAAGTCATGAGGGATATATGTTCCCTCTTGATTTCTCTAGTGGAATTTTTAAAAATAAGCCCTCCATGGTTTAAATATCAGAATAAAAAAAACAAAACACCAACACATACTCAGATTTCATAATGTCAAATTCTGTTGCCTAATTTTATAACTGTAATGTATACAGAGCTGCATGAAGAATTCATGAATACCACCGTAAGTGGTATAGGCGAAGTGTGCAGTATTGAATCAGTTACCAGCTTAGGCATCAAATCAATTATTTGTTATCCAAATCATTCCTTTTTCTTCTTGTTTGGGTCTTTTTCCCTAGGTGTGAGACACAAATCTTTGCTTTCCATGCATTTTTCTTTACAAAAACTCTAATGGCAACATGTAGTTGTTTTACTGGGGACCACTACAGGTGGGAATTCTTTATGATGCACTTAGGTGCCACTGAGCTGCCAGGGAAAATGAAACACATATAGTGCATTAGGGCAGCAGCTGCATCTTGTAGGTGTGCTTTAATTCTAGAGTCTGATAGAATCTGATAAAGAATAACAACGCAGTTTTCCAGCGCCACAGTGTATCCCATGTTTAGAACCTTTACCCTTCATAAAACTACATATGTTTTGGCTGCTTATGGCTTTATTAGGATCCTGCAATCACAGTGGTGATGCTGACAACTCTCATGAGAGGAGGAAGAGAATATTGTTTAAAATAGTGTTGTCATTATTGAGCCAAAACTACATGTTTAAAAGGATTGCATCCCAACTACAGTGTTTATGGCTTGACTTCATAGGTGGTGGCCATTTCATCCTGAGAAATAAGGTGTATTTTATATCAGTGTACTTGATTCCTAGCTTGATGACTGCAGTGTGAGTTGAAGATTTAAATGAATGCATTGTTAGATGAATTAACAGAACAATGTAAAAACCCCTTGGTTACCATCTTGCGTATTTTGTCAGTGCCACATTCTTATGTTACAGAGGCCGTTGAGCAGTGATATTTTCTCTTTTTAAAATTATTATTGATCATTAAGTACTGGTGCTTTTGCTTTATCTTTCCATCTTAGGCAAGGCCAATGGACTACCCAAAAGACTATCTTTCTCATCAAATTCCAGTATCATTTCACAAGCATTGGAATATTGATCCAGTGAAGGTGTATTTCACATGGCTGGCACCAAACACAGAAGAATCACATAATGGAAAAAAAGTTGGATACAGAGAGGATTTATAAGCAGTAGAAGAATGTAAGTGTTAATTACTGTTTTACAGATGAGGGACGGTCACTACTGCGATTTTTGTTTTGTTTTCACGTTGTTCATCTGTTCATGACTTAAGAAGACAGTGTTTTGTTCCTGTTGTTTGCATCCCCTCAGAACAATGGAAGAAGGCACTAAATGACTTTTGGATTCTTTTCCTCCACTTGGTTTCTTTTTAGAATGTTTTTGGGCTTTGTATACCAATGAACTTGACAGACATTTAAAAGTCTTGTACAACTTTACATGTGTTCTGCTTTTGACTTGGTTTAGACAGCATTTAGATACCCTTCCTTTGCTCTCTCAAAAGCTAAAGTTATGCATTTGGGAGCCTAATATTGAATAAGTGTTCAACATCTGTTAAGCATCATCTCTCACTGACTTAGAGAAAAGAGTTCTCTAAAAGGTTCTGGAAGAGTTTCTTGATAGAGGACACTTCACTTTTTATCTGCGACCAGGAGCTGGATTGTGTGAAGGCTGTGCTCCTTTATGCTCATTTCAGGCAGAAATGCTGTCGTTTCCTGGGGCAGTTGGACCAGGCATGAAGCCACTGTTGTACCTTTAAAGTTTATTGGCATTTGTGTGGAATGTCATGTACGAAATGGAAAAAAAAAAGTTAAGGACAGGGATTTCTTAGGTGGCCATGGGAGGTCACTGTGGCTCCTTCAGAAACCTAAGTCACTGTACATCAATTTGGCAAATATAAAAGTGACTCTTAAGGATTTTGGCAGAACTAACATTTCAGTATTTCTGATGTGTGCATTTCAATAGCATATGAATCCTAGCTTAAAAAAATTTGTAGTATTCCTAATTTATATCATCAAGATAAGTAATTTTATGCTTACAACATGTAAAGTGTGATTCATATTTAAAATGTTCTTGAATTTTTTTTAGTAATTCAGTTTTGTAAAAATGTTTGTATAAAAACTGGCTTTAGTATGTTCTAAACTAATTTTTATATTGTAAAACTGCTTCTTTTAAAATGACAGTATATGGCACTTGTATGCTGTTATTTAACTTGGCTTGCTATATTGTAACCAAATACAGGGTCTTAAAGCCATACTGCTGAAATGATTTGTGTTTTGGTTTCTTTTAGTAGGTTAAAAATTGATTCCACTCCAAAGAAAAGCAATACTTGCTCTAGAGTCAAAGTAGGGGAGCCACTGATTCCTGTCTTGGTAATTACCGAACTTGTATAAATATTTGTTTGTGAATGTAGCTTGTGTAGCATTGAATAGCAAGCACATATTCATAATAGATTCAAATTCTGATTCGGAAGGAGCAATCCATGTTATGTCTTTTTTTTCTTCCCACTACCAGTGCCTTAAACAGTTGACGTTTTACTGATACCAGGACTATGTTCTCTGATACCATTGGTGAATTGTTAATTATGTTTACTGTTTAGAACTGTGAAAGCTGAAAGCTGAATAAAAGCATTCTTTAACCTTTTGTGCCTTCTTCCTTTTTGCAAACCAAGTACAGGATTCTTTATGCACCAGTGAAATAAGTTCATCACCTTAATTGCATTTACTGTCAGTTTTATTAAAAGGCGGCTTAATCTTTGGGCTTTTTTCATGCTCTGTCCTGACCTCCAGATTAGGTCAGTTTTCAGCCTCTAGTTTTGTGCAAATGGAAAATGCTGTTTTGATGAACACCTCATGTGACTGGGAGCCTTGATGCTATCACAAAACATATGTTGCTATCCAGTTCCCCAAAAGTTTTGCAACACAGTCCAGTCAGGTGCAACTTCCAACTGGTGACATTTAATCTCTCCTTGGGCCCTGTGGAGGCAGACTAGATCAACAAAAGATGATTAGATTTGGGTCCAGGCTGTGTTGTACCTGTGAGACTGCTTATTTAGACGTGGGAAGTCATTGACTCGTTGATCCATTGCTACTTGACTTTTACTTCTGGTTTGACAAATGTCCTAAAGTTGTCCTAAAGTTCATCCTTTCCCTTGCTGTTTGCTCTGGAGTTTACTGCAAGAATTGTGGAGGTCTTTGTAAGCATCAGACTTCTGATTTTAGTCTCCACAGTTTTGAAAGCAACAAAGCCATAATTTGTTCAAGTATTTTGCTCCCAAAACTCTGACTTTTGAGGCACTGCAGCAGCATGACACAAGTGACAATTCAGTCTGCCAACTAAATAACATTTTTTCAAGCAAAGAATCACAAAGAGTTTCTATAAAAAAGAGGTGAAGCCTTCTATGTGAATCTTAGTTTTAGGGGCATCAGGATGACTGTTACTAGCTGAAACCTAAGGACAAAACAGTGTGTTAATGAGCCTGAACAGTACTAATGTTTCTAATGAAAAGCAAGTGGATTATAAATGGTGTAATGTTAAGGAAAATCAATGGAAGAGGCATTCACAACTCAATGGGTAACAGACAGATTAAAGCAGTGCTGCAAAGCTGATTGAAGTTTCCTTTTCTGGGATATTCCAGGATTGTGGTGTGAAAATATTGAAATCATTATTGACTATTTGTTTTTAATGTTTATAACATAAAAAGTTTCCATATATTAAGATCTTTCTTTCACAGAATTCTTTTGATAATTTGGTTGGTTGGTTCATCTGCTAGGAGCCAAAAAAACCCTTGACATACCAGTGCCTTCCATAGAGCAGATATGTAAATGAAGAGTGATGAAGTATTCAAGGCCCACATTTGATCATGAGTGAGAATGAGGGCTGGGAATCTATTTTTATTTCCCTACATCAGCAGATGGCCCAGGCATGTAGAGACCCAAAAGGACCTGACCTTTGTCTCTTCCTCTGTGATAAGGAAAATGGGCGAGAGGCAGCTTGCAAGCTGGGTAACTTTCTTTTTGTGCAGGAACACTTTGCCCTAATACCAGCTCTGATGGATGCTGACTGGAGAGAGCAATCCAAATTACCTTATTGTCAATTCTTTAATTTCTCATGGATTTTACTATCATAGCTAGGATGGAACTAGGATGTCTCAGCCAGAGGCCTGAGATACCATTCAGTGAGATTCCTGGAAAGTGGGATTAACACTATGTAAGGACTGCCATAACTATCTACTGAGAGCACTTCCAAAGCCAACAGTGCCACTGCATTACCAAGAAACAAGGAGAAGTAGTGAGAGATTTGTTTTTTGCAACACTGTAAAACTCTGAATGCTTTTGTGCATTGGACACCATGATAATAAATACGAGTTTGCATCAATGCACTTGCTTCTGCTTCTCGTTGATAGGAAACTGAAGGAGAAATTTAGAATTCTGAGCAGAATGCTCCCTGAGGGTGTGATCTCATTATACATTGGCTGAGGAATCGAAAAGCTCTTGACTCTGCTCCATTGGTGCTGCCTGGTGTATTTCTGGTTCTGAGGTCCCAGCTCACATCAGTGTGGTGGCTTCACCCCTTGTACTACCCCTGTGCACACATCTACTGTGTCAGTATAGAACAAATTCACCTCTCCAGTCACTCTGAGGATTTTATCTTTAAGTAATTGTTTCATTCAGCAAAGAAATAGGTTCAGTATTGATTTGTAGGTAACTAATTTTTCTTTTTCAATTTGTGACACATTATGTGCACATATAAAAAATAGCATTTTTAATACACAGTCTCATAGTGGTAGCCATTGTGTAACTACTTGATTTAAATTCTGTCCTGAGAAGAAAAGTCTTCATACTTTTCAGATCTCAGCCTGTGGTTTACAGGAAGAGACCTGTGGGACTAGAGGAAGTAGAAAGAGGTGAACAATCTGTTTGCTTCTTCCTGCTTTTGCAGATTCCTTTAACTTGTTTATTTGTGCCCTTGTTAGCCTGGAAGCAGGAGTACCTCCACTGAAATCAGTTAATGAGATTTCTTCTGCTAGAACCTGCATTTGCATGGCAAGAATGAAACAGCTTTGGTGGAGTGTGTGTGCACTGGTTGGTTCTGAACACAAGGGGAAAAGACACAGTAGAAATAATTTATTTAAAGATGAAAAGGTAAGTAGGCATTATGTAAATGCATACAGAGGCCTAAAGGACTCACTGTCAAAGAAAGGAAGAACTGGTTTGGAAAACAGAGTATGGAGAGGAGTGATAGGAAATTACATCAATGGAATTTAATGAAACATTCTTTATGAAAAATCTATAGGCATGCTGCTTTTGTAAGCTAAAAAAAAAAAACAATGCTAAGCTATTCCTGTGAGAAATAAAATTTTAAAGCAATGCTTTTGTAAGTCTGAAGGCTTAAGAGCCTGACTGTTAAACAGAAGAACTCCAAAAGCGTTGAAAGCACTAGGCTGTTAATATTTTACAGACTCAACTTACAAAAAAAAAAAAATAGTGTTAGCAGATTGTTAATTAATAAAAAGCCAATAAAGAAAATTATCTGCTGGGAAGATTATTGTGCATGATCAACTGATTTGTGCCCACTTCTCATTTATGTATTTCTAGCTGGGGCATCCTCCAGATGAAGGTCTAATCAGACAGTTTATAATGTACCCCATCAAGGTCCTCATAGCAGGAGCTCACATGTTACTCTAGTTCTACAGGCACTGCACCCCATCTCCACAGGGGTGCTGCATGACACTGTCTGCTACCTGCTCCCCAAAAGCCTGGGAGAATGGTAAAAATACAGCACATATCCCTCAGGAAGGAGGGAAGCTGTAGACCTGTGAGTTGCTCAGCTGTCTTAAGGAGAGCTCTCACTGGTTCTTCTTGAGAGCAGCTGTTCCCTGTCTAGCAAGGCAGCAGAACTGATACAGGGTGTAGCCCTAAGTAAACACAAATATGAAGTAATAGGCTGGAGCAGGTCAAGCTCAGCTGCAGCTCTGGAGGCATTGGTAGCTCTAAGGATGGTTGGTCATGAGTGGTCCCATGGCCTCATTTTGTCTGGTCATGAAGCTCTGCTGGAAAGTTCTCAATCCATCTCTTGTCCTGACAAACCATGTTACTAATTGGTTATTTCTGTTGCTGTTTCTTCAGGCTAGAATTTTCCTGTTGATGGATTTTATGTTCACTAAACATCTGATCCTACAAATGCTAGTTCTGAAATGACTTTACACTTAATAAACATTGAAATACATTTTTAACAAAATAGTCATGCTATAGTTACCAGGTTATTATACTCTTGTGAGAAACTCTGTCAAGTGCAGTTTGAATGTCTGAAAAGGTATGATTTTGGTTTGTAAGAGCTAGCTTACCTCCACCATGGCTTGCCCCTTGTTTGCTCAAGTGGTATGATTAACACTTAAACAAACCTTTCTTTGGAAGCTCATAATTGTCCTGCCAGTCTTTCAGAAACTGATAAAATATTTGCTGTCCTTCCAGCATTACCATAGGTGTTGTTTTCATGACCTTCATTAGCAATTCAGCCACTGAATAGACCCCAAGAAGTGATAATGTGGCCACTCTCCATCCATTGTCATTGCCCTATCCCATGTGAAGAGGTGCTTGTTGAATGCAAACATTAAACCCACTGAGATGTCAGATTCTTTGCTTGCTACCACTCATTTAAATAGGAAATATTTTCCTTTCAGATTAAAAAGGAACATATTCCAAAATTTACTCCATTTTATTTCTAAAGATAAAAACAATGCAAAGGTTGTTAAAGATCTCTAAGACTATGGGGCAGTCTTTTATTCAGTAAAAGACTAAACAAGCTAAAAGTATCCATTTGAAAAAGCACAAATGGGGCAGGGAGTGGTGTTTCAGTCTTTCATAACCTGAGTACAGAGAAATAGAAAACAAACTTGTCAGGGTAGTTCTCATACAGCAAGTGTGGGGTTTTGTAGGACAAAAGTGAACTGCAGATCCTGAAGGCATCATCCAAGCAGAGACTGGGAAGTACAAAAAGAGCTTAAAACTGGATTGTACAAAATCAGCAGAAAGGTCTGTAAATGGCAAATAAACACAATGGCTTTCAAGAAACATCTTCAAGCTAAGGTTCTGAATTACTGCAACCTGACTGGGCAGGTACCCTGGGCTAAGTGGAGCTTTGTCCCAGCTCAGTATGACTCTTCTGTGCAATACTGGTGTGTGCACAAAGTTCAGTTCCAAAGGAAGGCTTGAGGCTGGTGGTTATCAGCAGTGCTTCAGCTCCTGTGCTGCCATAGTGTATCAGAGCATCCTCTGGCTGTACAAGCCCAGAGCCACCTAAGAAGCCATGGGTCAAAAGCGAGAATCTGTCAAACCCCTGCTTCCCTCTGCTGTGACAGTATCTGAGAAGTAGGTGGTTGTCAACACTTGGACATGGATGCAAACTAAGTGTGGTTCACCACAGCTTATGAGATAAGAAACATGCCAGAGACAAAAGCCCCAGCCTTGGGCTCTGCAGGGCAGCCACCCAACCTCTTTGCTGAATCAGGTTTTAGGATCCCAAAGAAACCAAGCAGCTTTTCATATCAGATGATGAACAAGTTTTGGAGCCAAAACATCAATGGTATCTTGAGCCACTGCAATGCCACCATTGTCCAAACCCTGCCCTTGGGGACCTGGTGCTTGAAAGCTGAAGCTCCAAGCAGGGAAGTTTCTTAGTCTTGTCTGCAATTTTCTCTTGTACTCTATACATCCTGTAAAATCTGTTTAATGCTGGACCTGTGAACTGAGCCATACCATTGTTCCTGGCTTGAGAAAAGGAAGATGGAGCCCAGCTCTAGCTAGACTGAAATACCTACTCCAGGTGAGGGTTTTAATTGACTCCCATCAGCATTAATCACACTCAGTCCCTGAGAGGAATGGAGCCAGGGCTGTATCAGCTTCTGGGTGAGCAGATCCCTCGTACTTCCTGCCCCTCAGGCAGGGTCTCTCAGAGCTGTTTCTCAGCAGGAGCAGCACATTTGCACACAGGAACTCAGAACTACAGAACAGCCCAGGCTCCTCTGGAGGTCACCTGGTCCAGCCACCCTGCTCAAGCAGGAACACATACTGAGCTGACTGCTCAGGACCATGTCCAGGTGGCTTTTGAGTATTTCCAAGGTTGGAAATTCCAGGCAACCTATGACAGTGTTTGACCATCCCAACAGTGTAAAAGGGTTTTCTTATGTTTAATTGGAATTCCCTGTGTTTCAGTTTGTTCCCGCTGCCTCTTGTCCTGTCACTAGGCTCCACTTAGAAGACTTCACCTCCATCTACACCCTCCCCTCACGTACTTACTGATAAGATGCTACCTGAGCCTCTGCCTCTGAGAAGTCTCTGAAACTGCCTAAGTGGGGTTCAGATTCAATTTCTTTTTGCTTATTTGACAGTTTCTCTTTAACATGGCAAGGTGACTCCAGGCACTTCACACCAGAGCCTGTTTACAGGTTTTTAATAACTGTCACAGTGCCGGGCATTTGCTGCATGGTGAGAAACTGCTGGGAATAATTAGCACCAAGGGGAAAATGTCAAAGAGATTCAAATGTAACATTTACACAAAATGCTACTGCTTTTTAAAATTCTGGTCAGCAGCAGCACAAAACCTCTGTAAGTCCCCATACTCTGAAGTTCATCCCACCCACACAGCTATGCCAAGCAAGTTCCCCACTCAGAGTCCCATTTCTCTTCCCTGCAGGAGTGGTGCCAGCAGCGCTGGGAGCTGGAGAGACACACGAGCTCCTCAATGCCCCGGCACCCTACACTTGGCACCTTTCTGCCAGCCAGATCCACAGATCATGGCCCTGTAGGAAGTTGCCCAGTCTGTCTGCATCACTTGAATCACTGCTCAGGCCATCTCGCCTGTTGCCTCCCTTTCCTGCTTAGTTGTGCCTCCAGCCACTGTGCCCAGCTCTACAGTTCTGCACATCAATCCCCCAGGACCAGCCATGAGTTATGTGACATGTTCCTCCTGTTGCCCTCACCCCACTAAAAATCAATGGGCAGTTACCGTAATCTGCAGGTTTTAAATCGTTTGCACGTGAAGGAGAGTCAGTTTTCCATTAACCCTTCGCCCCCTCACAGGGTTCATTGCCAGTATAAGGGGTTATTGCAGCCTCCCTAGGGATTGTGCTGCTTCAGCTGAAGGTGCTAGGGAAGAGATTTCCTCCAAAACCCACTTGCTGTGTGGCCTCCCTGACATTTCAATGGAGAAGTGCCCTCATCCTGCCAGCATAAACGTGACCTGCTCTTAAAAGTGCACACTTCGCTATGTCAGTATTTTAGGGGTCGGATTGAGGCTTCTCCTGCCAGAGCCTCTCTCCCCGTGCAAAGAATGGAGGAAAAGTGTTTGCTGCTGAGGCTGAGCAGAGGGTTTAAAACATTTGAGGGATTGGTGCAGGCATCTGTCTCCCTAAATGTTCACATGGAATTGCTTCCATGGTGAGAAAAAAATGAACACATTTCTCCAGAGATGCCCCAGTAGGACTGAAGAGCCAGTTTATATCTTCAAAGCAGGTTTATATCTTCAGGAGCAGGAAATTAGCTCCACAGCAACCCCACCACAGAGTGCAGAGCAATATAACTACTTCTAGTCAGCGCTTGGGGATCTGACCTATGGGTGGTAACTTGGAAATATAAGCTTTAAAATGGTAACTTGGTAAGATACAAATACTGTTTTCTGTAATATCCCTGAGCCTCTAAAATGTTTTCTTTCCCCCATTAAGTCCTCCTGATTAGTGAAAACATTTTATTCCCTTTCAGGAAAGGGAATG
>VZRX01000020.1:0-38167 GCA_013398075.1 Notiomystis cincta
TATATCAGTTATTACTGGTAAATATACTACAGAGAAAATAATTTACATGTCTCCATACACTCAGTAACAAACCCATCAGTCTTGTCTAAAGACAGACTTCTCTCTGACTTCTTTGGTGAACATCACTGCTTTGTAAAATTGGGCAAAAATAATTGACAAACTAGAGAGATTTGGATTCTTTCTGGGATTTTTTTGCCACTTAAAATTTGGGTTGAGATGTCAAGCCTGGCTGCTGGACCTCTTCACTGAAACGTTGTCTGTACTTGTACATTAATAATACAGTTCCTGAGTATCTGCATTGAACCACAGTTATCAAGAGCCTCCTACAACCTTAGAGGGCAAATTCGTCATAAAACCCACTAATCTTTATTTCCAATACTACAAAAAGATCCAATATTTTGTGGTAACTTACTCTTTTTGTACATGCTCTTGTGACGCCAGCACTTAAAGCTGGATAACTAATCCAGGTCACATAATTAAACTTGCCTGAATTTGATTAATTATAAAAAAATCCCCCTCTAAAGCATGTAAGTGCTATTGCACGGCATTTAAATACAATATCATTACAGAAACATAAATTGCTTCTTAATTGTGAAGTTACACAACTGCTGCTGTTCAAAACTATTAGCACATATCACTGCATGACCTTGACTGAGTCCAAATACACAGAGAAACATCTGATGGGATAATGTGGAGATGGCTGCTTAAATGCTGCTGGTTGCAAGACTGTAGACTCTGAATTCTGTGCATGGTCTTTGTTTCTCCATACTCTCCTGTGGTTTTGTAAGTGCCTTTTTTAATGAGTGTTACATTAGGAACCTTTCCCACTCAACTATGTGTGAGAGCTGGATCCCACACTGAAAGATCTGGATGCCTTGACATCTGAAAAAACTAGGAGAAAAGAAACTTTCACTTGTTTGACTTCCTCATGATTTTTTGGAGATATTCTGAATATTTTTCTGAAGCCAACATTATAGGGGAGCTGCTCAGAAAATGATGGTTACAGGGAATACAACCATGATCTTATTCAGTTGTGACTTGCCAGCAAGGATACAAAGAAAAATACTGTAAATTACCTGTATTCAAAGTCCTGGGTCTATTAAAGCATGTCTGTTATCATCAGTTCAGGAGCTGATATGGCACCATACTAACATGGTTATGAATGCTGAATTCCTCTAATGATGATGATAATCCAGGAATAAAAAAAATGAAGCTCAAAAAATGGAGGATGAACTCCCCCAGTCAGATACACATAACTGGAATGACATTTTCTCAGAAGGTTTTATTGGGAAAGTTATCACTGACCTTTTCATTTTCCTAGAATAGACGTACCCAGTGGGTTGCAACAGCATAAGAAATAAGATTTTTATCCAACCATTTTAAAACTGTAATTCTGCAAAAGCACACTCTAGCCACATTGCTGCTGTAAAGGCCAGAGATGCACCACACAAACTGATGCTCTAAGAGAGCAGTTTTTAAAGTTGTGGCAGCTGGTATATTTGTGCTGTCAATTTACGGGAATGATGCCAACACACAGAGCAGCAATATAACTTAACCTAGCCAAGGTAGTTCTGTAAAAACCAACTTAGAAATTAATCTATTTCATGAGCACTCTTCTTGATGGAGTACAATACTCCAAAGCAGAATACACACAACAGCTATCAACTAGCGAGTGAAAATGTATTATCTTTTTGTAACATATTAATACTCAGAGCCTCTAGGTTTATTTCGGTATCTAAGGTGACAGAGAGAGAGGCTTTCTCCTCGTGATGATGTGTGCACTGTTGAAGGGCAAAAGACTGACACATAAGGAGAGCATTCAGGTGCTTTCTCTATGTTTTGTCACTAAGAGAAATATCCAGAGGACCCACACACAAAGTGATGTTTACACCATGTGGACCAATGCAATT
Organism: Notiomystis cincta; assembly: GCA_013398075.1. Lineage (NCBI taxonomy): Eukaryota > Metazoa > Chordata > Aves > Passeriformes > Notiomystidae > Notiomystis > Notiomystis cincta. The sequence goes on from VZRX01000020.1 coordinate 1,911, forward strand.
TGACATGCACAGGCATTTGGAAGAAAGGAACACCCATCCAAAAGGTCTAGATATATAGGAACACAAAACTGTACTGAAGGGGAATCAAAATTAAGTGCATAGGCTAAGTCTCTACCAAACATGGGCTACTGATTATTAACATAAGCAAAGCACACTTGGATATTACTGTGTCTACAAACACAAGTGTTGAAGTATATGCAGGGCTTTCTTATGCTCTAGACACAATTGGAATAAATCTTGTGATGGTTCTGAATTGTATGATCTGTGATGTTCTCAAGACTTTTATTTCTATATCACATTTAAAATTTTCCTTTGTGCTTAGTGGCTACTCTCAACTCTGTTTTGTTGCACCAGTGCTTCTTACTGCTCTACGTAAAATTTGCATTCATTGGTAATGTTGGTTCAGTCTAACTGTTATACTGAGCTTTGAACTAATTGCTCTCAATTAATCTGTTCCACTCTTTGATAGCTTATTTATCAGATTGGGAAAGATAGATTTAATGGTGCTTGCTGGAAACAAGTTCTTTAATTGGAAATACCTGAGTGCTTAGCTCACTTCGTGCTCTAGCAATTAAGGACAATTTGGAAAAGCGTTTTTCCCCCTACTATTGTCTCCTTGATTAGATATCCAAAGAAGCAGACAAAACAAATGACAACACCACCTAGCAATATTGGTTCAAATAAAAGCCCAGCAGCCAAATTACTTACTATGAGAAATGTGAACCATCCCCATCAATTCCAATGCTGTGTTACATTCATTTTGCTCTATCTTTGCCTCCCAAGTAGGTAAATGGCAAAATTTCTTTCAAAATGCATAGCTCTATGCCTGCCTCTATACAATTATCCTTTCCACAAATAAGCCAAATCAACAGAAGAAATTATTTTTCTTGATTAAGCTCCCACATTTCTCTTGGGATGGAACAAAACAAACAATTAATCTTTCCTTATTTGTTCTCAGAAGAACCTGCATCCCTTAAATGTACAATAACCAGGGTACCTGTGGCAGGCAGTCGGCAGCAATTAGGCTTGTGCTGAAAACGAATGGACTAGAGTCAGAATGCCTAATCTGCTGAGAGTTTCTACAGGAGGGCAAGGTTAGACCAGGAAAATTCCCTTGCTGTGGAAACACTGTTAAAAATTACCACCTGACTTCAGCATAATTAACAAGGTTTGGGAATTTATATGAACTGAGTAATTGAAAAGAATTAGCAAGAGATATATACATTAATCTTCACCAGTTACAACATGCCTAATGAAATTAAAGGTTCTACTTCAGCTTCATGCTTTGTTTCTGCAAACTTTTTTCATCTACAGAAGAAAAAGTATATTAGATAAAGACGATAATTATGAGAAATTAAAAAGAAGAAACTGCACCATGAGCTTTAATTTTTACATCAATACTTCATGAAAATTTTCTTATATATAATTCACAGTATTTATTGTAAGTAACCCTGGAAGTTTCTTATTTTAATGTCCATATTTTCAAAGTCAACAGGAAAAATCCATATCAGAGTTATAAATTTAGGCATCATTCAATAATGAGTATTTGCAGATGTACCTTCACAGAAATCCAAGCCTATCTCAGTCAAAAAATTCTGCAATGAATGGGTTTAGTGTAAAATGAGCTTTTTTACACATAACTAAATCTATACTATATTTGGACAACAGAGACAATAAGCAGGTGCAAAAAAGAAAGACAATCAATAGTGATGTGGGTAGAGATAGACAATGTTAGAGAAGATAACAAGCATTTGTTATTCTCCTAAGCTAGCCATGACCACAGGACCTTCCCCCCTTAGTTCACTCGGAAATCCTTCAACATCTTTCAGAATGGAGTCATGTAAGGCTGCATAAATGCCAAGAAAAGGCAGCACACACCACACACACATACACACACGGGAATTATATCTAATGCAGGAGCATTCAATTTACTGCAGAACCAAAGGAGCAGGCTCACTGACCACCCCTCCACAACCTATCTGAGGAAAACTATTCGCCTGTTCCTCTGCTCACCTCTCTTAGCTACTGATAGACCAGCTCTCATGTTTTGTTTAGCAGTATTTCTTGCAAAGAATTCTTCTGTTCCTATGCTCCTTCCTTTCAACATCTAAAGCAGAAGGCCAAGAATTACTGCTTATTTATTTGAGCATCTTTCTGGTAACCTCCTGTGATCAGTTCCACAGCTTGTTGAGTTTTGTTTTTTGTTTTTTTTTTTTGTTTTTTTTTCAGAATGGTCTATGTTAAATGATACAAACAATGCTGGACAATAAAGTTATTTTGGCACATTAGAATCAAGCTTTAATTCAGCTTCCTTATGTATAATGATTTATTTAACATCGCTTATACATGTAGCATGATCCTACTTTTCTCCCCAGAATGCAAAGCACATAATAAAGGGTTCAATTATTCAGCATGTATTCTATATTTTGTTTTCTTCCTCTGGCCTTCAAACACAGCCTGTGCCTTATGTGCAGATTCAAATCCTGCTATAAAAAAGGAATTATTTGCTTCTTCATGAGCATTTTTCCCCTGCCCTCATGTGCAATTTATAAATGTGTAAAGAATCCTAATGGTGGATCTTCATTCACACAATGAGAGTATGCAGAAGAATGCTACCAGATTGCATAAAGTAAATGCAATCTAGATCTAAATTACATTCTAATTTAGTGCTGCGTACTACTGAACAACCCTAAAGCATGGTGTGTTACACTACACACGCAATAATAAAATACTCCTTCAGCAGAAAATAAGTTTATCCCTTTATTAGGGATTCATTAACTTTACAGATTAATTTTGAAGAAAAAGCCCTTAAGACTTAACTTGCTAATTTGAAAGTCCATTTTAAAAAAGCAATAGTCATTTGTATTCCAAAATATAAGAATTACCGTATGTAAAACAGGTCAGAATAGGAACTGAAAATGTGTTTTAAATGCTATGGATGATTAAAAAGATAGGGGAAACCTGAGTCTTTCTAGCAAACTTCAAGTGGTGATAACAAGACTGCAGGAATTACTGTCCCCTCCTTCCTTCTTTACTGTAATGGACGAAAATGTTTTGACTCCCCTCCACCTTTCCCAAAGAGCTCAAGCAAATCTATTAAATATCTATTACAGAAAATTTATTGCTTACATATCAAATGTGGAGCTGTATTCAGGATGGGGAAGGTGACCACATTTTCCTCCATCACAGCTAAACGAATTAAGTATCTCATATAGATTTAGCAGGAATCATGGCTGTTAGAACAGTCATTGGCAGACTACAACAATGTGCCCGCCCTTGAGTTTTAATATCCCTCATTCTGCTTTCATAGACTGTGACTTACACAGAGAACTTAATTCCTTTCTCTTTCCTCTTAAAATATTTTCCAGTTATTCTGAGCATAGGCAGTCACGACAGAGACCATTTCTCACTGCATGGAAATGCGTGATTAGTACACTTTGATGTTCATTTTAAGTTGGGCAAAAGTATGTAATACAGTATCATTATGATACCCAGTATAATGAAAAGAGAACAAGCACTTAGACATGGTTTCTAAACCTGTCACAACTACTAATGTAAATTCTTGCTTAACTGAGTAAAATTTATTTTGATCACCTCTAACATGTAAGAGTAAAATGAGAGAGTTCATGCAGCACAATTCTATACAGCAAAACCAAACAGATTATTGAAGATGAAGGAAAAAAATATTACTCATAAATCACAACATAGCACAAGTTGAAAAGCAAAAATTTAACTCCTAAAACACAAACCAGGTAATTTTCTGAGCATGCTTGAAAAATGCTTTGAAAAATTCTTCATAAATTCTGCAGACAGACACTTCTATTAAATGGCTCTCCTTTAAATTATCTACAGAATTACTTTTGCCTCCCTGTTTTCTTCAGCTTTCTGCTTCCTCTTAACAAATATGCAATCCTGCATGTGTCAGGCACACTTCTTTAAAATCCACAGCCATCTAAACCCAGCTATGTATCTTTACCACCAAAGAAACACGTATGCACAACAGAATCTTAAAAAAGCCAGTTGCAGCAATGATGGATTTAAGTTATTAACCGATCAAAAAAAGATGGATGGTGGTCTGCTTTTCTTAATCTACATCATCATCTAGATCTATTTAAGGATATGTGGTACACTAACAAACTTAGTTAAGGTTTCGATAAAATCAGTAGAATAATCTGCCCTGTTACATTGAGACTGTATCGATCAATAAAATCACTTGTACTAGGAAAGTACTGTTAAGTACTGACAATCCCAGCCATTAATATTATTTAACACTCTGCTCACAATCTCTAATGAGGACAAAGAACATTTTGTCTTTTTATACTTATCATAACATTGCTTTTAGAACGCCTTACAGGAGTTGTTCAGCCTTGATTACTGCACACTAAATGGATTTAGAGAAGGAAGACACTGAATAATTTTGGATAATGGAGAGAATTTTCAATGTGATTAATAGATGTGGGTGATTCAACAGACTTTCCAGCAAAACATCAGTTAAATCTTATTTCACTGAATCCAACTTCTTTTTGCAACTTTCTAATGCTAGACCCTTTCTTCTCAGCATATTCACCTGCATTTAAAATAAAACTGGTTTCCAGAAACAGCAATCAGGAAGATAAGTATCTTTTCTGGACTTGATGGGAATTTTTTTTTTTCTGCAAATAAGCCAATTTGATCTTAAATGAGTTAGAAATAGATCCTAACAGTGAATGTGTACATAGGACAAAGGGAAGGACTGCCTCTGCAGAAACCTTGTGGTGCCTAATGAATGATACAAGGAAGTCAAAGTGATTTCTATCCAGCTCCTGCTCTCAGATATGGAGAATGGTTAAACAGAAGCCCAGAGGGAAAAAACCCCTTAGGTCAGGCACACAGAATAACGTGGAGAAGAAAAAGCAATAAGCCCACATTTTGCACAGAACTTTTATAGTTTAAAATTTCAATGTCTGGATTCAGCTTTCAAGTATATAACCAATCACCTCCCATGTTTAAAGCATTTGGTCTGAACAGGCATTAGCCTTTACAAGTGGCTTTGCACAGTCACATGATCTGCATACATCTTCATTATCTATCTATCTATCTATCTATCTATCTATCTATCTATCTATCTATCTATCTATCTATCTATCCATCCATCCATCCATCCATCTCTCTATATATATCTCAATGATTCAAACATCTCTTCTCAACCACATAATTGACTCTTTTTTCTTTTTAGATAGTGTTCATGATACATACAGGACTCAGTTCTTGAAAACACGTTAATGTTTAAACAAATCTAATAACAAGCTGAAACACAAACATGTCTGTAATTACTTTAAGATTTATATAAAAAAGGTCATTTCTTCAAAGATCCATTTAGCACTGTATTCTATACCCCAAAATGGGTAAAAATGGATGACAAGGAAGAGTATAAATGTGCAAGACTACTACATAAGACATTTTTCTTCAAAATTCCATCAGTTTCAAAAGTTATTTCCAACTACATGGCTTTCTATGCTTGATATAGGCTGTTTTTTCATATACCTTTCTAGTCTTCCAACTGAACTAACTCAAAATTTTGTGTTCACAACACCCTTTGGTGAAGGTATATGGGTACATGGGAACAACTAAATGCTTGATATGGAATGGATTTTTGAGAATATAAAGGAAAAACAATTGTAATGAATGGATAAATGTGATGAATGGACATGGACAGAATGGATAAATGTGATGAATCTGAACTGCACAGAAATAAAATTTAAATAGTTGAATGATCATTGATCATTCTTCCATTGCATTTTCAGAATTAAATAGTAAGCAACTTGATTCTTTTTTGGGCAAAAGCAATAGAATGCCTCATAAAAGTGCATGTATCACATACAGAGATCTCAAAAATCCTAAACAGTTTCAGAGCACCAGTTCACCTCTACAGACATTACATATGTAACATCAGAAACTGTTCCACTTAGAAAGCCCTTAGAGATGACATCTGATTCTAGAGAGCCATATCAGCTTAAGCCACAATCAAGATCTTCCTGTCTTTATATGAAGTCCTAGGTTTTGTTCTGCTTAAGAGAGCGCAGATAACTTTTATGTGTTATTATGGAACCATTTTACTTCTACTCCACAGAGAGAAGAGAAAACAGTGAAAAAACATATATATCACCAAGGATTTCTTTCCCCTCACAAAAATTCTCTTCTTTTCTGATCCTATTCCAGGCAAGAGAGTTCTGAAGCAGGATATTCAGCTGCAGTTACAGAACAAGCATATTTGCTTATTGAAAGGCAAAGCTTTAGCAAACACACTGTGGAGTTCTTGCACACTGACATCAGGAGCCTAGATGCCTCATCCTAGAGCAGAGATCTCTCCAGTCTTCTTGACAATGGACAAGGTTAGAAATGGCTGAGTTTGCATTCCTTCTGGTTAGAATAGCAAGAGGTCAATCGAAATGGAATCAGTTAAGCAGTGAAGAACTAATGAAAGTCTCCACGAGGTGATGGAAAACTCTTTTTCTTCACAATTTGATAAAAAAAACCTGAGAAATCACATTAACACAGCCCTCAGAATGATAATGAAAAGGGGCAATGACTGAAGCTCAAGGAAAGCAGAATTCTTATCCCCAGTTGCAATATGAAATTCTGTATTAGTCTGAAATGCTCTGCAACAGAGTTTTCAAATCAACAAAAAGAAACTTTCAGTATTTTTTAACTGAACCTAAAACTTGCACAAAGTAACATCACAAAATTCAATCAACTTAAAAGAAAATAGTACAAAAATTTTGTTCATACTCAGTGCCCAGTCAGAAAATGTTATTTACTTATTTAAACTTTACCACAAGGAATTTTGTAGCAATGCTTATTGAAGTAATTAAAGAAAATCATACTGGCCCATGAGGAAATGACACCTTGAGCCAAATTTTCTGTATGACAGTTTTCCCTCTGCAGTGTCACTAACTCCAGCTCATTTTTCTTCATTTTTTGCAGTTGCGGTTGAACTGTTCCCCCAAAAAGAGTAAAAAAAATGCAATATAATAATGTATGCTTTTCTTCTTTATATTTCTGATGAGCTTACTCATAAAGCAACTACACATTATTCATTACATTATTATATCCACTGTTTTCCTAACTCCACCCTGCTGGAAACTAAGACAGCTAAGGAGTACAGGATTGGATTTTAATTTCTTAAGAGTAAAATCATAACAGATATGGTTTTACTTATGTTTTTCAGGAAGGATTGGTAGTTAAAATATTTTTAAAGAGAACTGCATTCTGAAGAATACTGAAATATAGGTCAAAGTGCTTCTCAGATCTCCAGATTATTTCCTTAAATGGAAAACAAATCTCTAGTCCAGTTTCATAAATGCCATAATTCATTTTTAAGATTTGGATTCCCGAAACTGCTGGAATGTTGAAGTTCATCAAGTCTTCATGTCTCACAGCCAAGGAGCACTTTAACCAATCTTATCTCCAGGAATCAGGACTGTTCTCTTTGTAAAAAGTTCAAGAATAAATAAAAGGCAAGTATGTTTTCTTGACCTCAGCCAAGAGAGAAATATTAGCTCTGCATATTAACTCTGGTTAGAGACATATGTACATAGAGACCCTACATATATACAGAGCACTTCAGAAGGTCTACAACTCTCTGTTTTGTATTAGAGCCTTGCCAGTCACAAGAAGAATTTCTTCAGGTCACCCAGACCACATGAAGTGAGTTAGTACACTGAAACTAATAACATATATGGGCCTCCTTCAAAATCTCTCCCTATAAGCAAATTATTTCAGTGAAGACTAGCAGCAGCTACCAAGTCTCATCTGAGGTGCGGGTGCCACTCCACAGTGAATTCTGTTAACGATGCTTGTTATCTTGTTGGACTGATGATATCAGCAAATGATGAGATTTCTTCATCCCAAGGGGGTTAGAAAATATCTATTCCATTGAACTTTAAAAGGCAGACCTGTCAAAGGGCAAGTCCCTGGGGCAGACAGACTGGATGGCAATAACATCCAGTGTCAGCTTACTGGGACAAGGATATGACCTAACTCCAAATGAGCAGGTGGCTAGATCAAATTCTTCCCCATTACCGATTCACAGGAAATAAGCTCTGTAAAAACTGCTCCTCCAATAGTATATCATATCAAACGTATTTGTAACAAAAACTGAGCTGATCCAATGCAGCTGCAGCTGCTTTGATAGCCAGTTAGATAAGGTCCCTCCAGTGCCACCTTTAGGAATCCCAACAATGTATCAATGTTCAAAATAAGGCCCCAACTACCTGTTCACTTAGTCCATCTACAAAATGACTTACTGAATGCAGACACGGTAAAAATTGTGGAAGAGGGAGTTTTCAAGCAATTTAAATATTATTTAAATATACATACAAATCAAATAATATTTCTGTTGTGCTTTGTGATAAATCAGTCCAAGACTGGAGAGCGGATTAAAAAAATCCCAAACCAAACACCACCCAGAAGCTACAATGTCAGTCTGCTCCATCATCTTCCACACTTACCTTCACCTTCTGGTACTTTCAAGCAAATACATTTATCTACACTCATTACTATGAGGAGTCACAGACTTTCAGGGCAGATCCTTTTGGCAGCCCTTCTCAAATTATAAGTGCCTTATACAACTAGCTGCTAAAGATCCTTATCTTCTATCCTTCTTCAACACCAAGCTCCTCAGGAAGCTCATCAAGAGAAGATATTTCTAACCATAAATAAATATTATCTAAGTTCAAATCTTATTGCAGTCTAAAAGTACTATCAAGAGAGATTTTTGTCAGCAATAGTGTTACCCAGTGATTTATTTTACAAATTTTAAATCAAAACCATCTGGATTCTCATCTCTCTCTACTGCAAGCTACAAGCTCAGATATACAAGTCAGTAACAACAAAGTTACCTAGTAGTTGGCCACCACAGAGTAATAAAAGCTGGTTTAGTGCTCTTCTACTGGCAGTAACAGGCTTTTTGAGATTTAAAGGAGACGAAGGGGAGATATTATTTTCAACAACCTCATGAGGGGAAGAGGAGTATCTCTTCTCTGGTGACCAGTTACAGGACCTGAGGGAATGGCCTGAAGTTGTGTCAGGGCAGGTTTAGGCTGGATGTCAGGAAAAGTTCTTCACCCAGAGGGTGGCTGGGCACTGAACAGGCTCCTCAGGGAAGTGGTCACAGCACCAATCCTGACAGAGCTCAAGAAGCATTTGGACAATGCTCTCAGGCACATGGTGTGACTCTTGAGGTGTCTTGTGCAGGGTCAGGAGTCGGACTCAATGATTCTTGTGGGTCCCTTCCAATTCAGCATATCCTGTGATTCTGCGATTTTCTTATTTAGCAAAGACTAAACCAGCTCAGCTTAAGTCCTTTGTGCTGTAGATTAATATCATGCACAGAGACATTTACCATGATCAGCAGAGTAGCAATAGCTTATTTCTTCATACTAATTTGCTTGAATGTTTGGGGCCACAGTCTGTCATTCACTTATCTCTGCATCTGTTTCCTCATTAATAAATTAAACATAATCCTTCTTTCCTCTTGTCAGTCAGTTGATTGTTCTCAGTATCCACAAGAACTCTGTAAATATTATTATACATGCAGTTGAATTACTAAGCATATTAGTGCTTCTAGTTGATTGTTTCACAGTATAAAAAACAAAAAGTTGCAAATTCCAGTCAAACTTCTAAAATATGAAAGTCTTATTTAAAAATAGTGAGATAAATCATTCTTTCAATATTCCATGAAAATTGGTCTATTATAAGAAGACAAAGTCCTGACCCAGCCTTTCAAAAACAGAAATAAAATAAGCAATCTTACGACAATTAGCTAGCAGTGGCTACTGATACATTAAAAGCAATACTCTTTGTAGCTCACAATTTAATAATAATTCATTTATTCTTAATTTTGCTACTCTTCAGAAAGATATAATGAAATTATTCTGAGCTCCTGTCCATCCACTCCAAGAAACAAACAACCTATGCTGAAAGGATTTAAAAGGGCGGTTTCATCATGAAAAGGTCACAAAGAAGTAACAAGGTCCTGGCAACTGCAGCACCTTCTGTCTTAGACAGGAGAATGTCTTGCCTTCTTTAATACTTTATCGAGAATGATTCTACTACTCTCATGTCAATATTTTTATCTGCATTTAATTATAGATGACTACTTATTTAAAAATATGTTAAGAACCCAACATGATTAGACCATGTCAGGTACAGGTCTGTATTTGACGGCCATCTGCATGGCATGCTGAAATAAATTCATTGACCATAACATCTATGTAATTGCTCAATATTTGCATATGGTTCTGGCTGGTTTTATACAAAACAATTAATGACTGGCATGACTTCATAGAAGTTTATCTGCTGCACAAATGGCTGGCTGCACAAGCACCACCACTGACTAGTGACAGTAGTAGCCAAACAGCTCCAACAGATTAACTGTCAGCAATATCACCTGAAAATCTGATTGCAATATTTTAAATAAAAACTTGATCATGTCTTCTGAATTTGTAGTATATTTCTACACTGTGTTTTGGTAAATGCTTGGCACTATTAAAAACCATCTCATAACTGAAGTGCCTTACTATGAACTTTTCATTGTCTAGAACCAGGCTCTAATTATCTTAAAAGTTAAAATTTCACTGATGATTAATTCTGCTTTCTATCAGCAGAAACAGAAATTAATTACTTTGGCAAAAGTATTAATGACTTTTCTTCTTGTTTAAATTAGTATGCATGTTAGTATGGATATGACTCAGAAGCTTGTCATGTTTTAAACAGATGATGCCCAGCAGTCCCTTCCAACATAAACCATTGCATGTCCCTATGACAGCCAACAGCAATAGAATAGAGGAAGAGTTAATTCAATGTGCAAGACTGCAAAAGAACAAGAGTTGACTAACTCTTCCAGTAGGGGGAGATGTTCTTTTACAGTTTATCAGCAATTAAAAAGTGATAACCAAATTACCTCTGTATCTTTTTAATGAAACCAACTGCTTAAGACAAATTAGTACATGTGATTATGTCCAAAAGAAAGCTTTTGGAAATCAGAAAAAAAAAAATCACTGCAAGAGGCTGATGTGAGTAAAAACAGAAGACTGTTATTCTTGCCTGCCTCCTAAAACAATTATATTTTGACACATTATTTCTATGATCCCATTCAGTATCACAGCACTTGTATTAGTGCAGGTGAAAGTGCAGTGAATTGGGAACATGTTTAGAGTAACACCTTCATTTGGCTTTGCCACCAGAGAAACAGCTGTGTGTGGGTATTTTTTAAAGCAATCATGGTGACAATAGTAATTCCATTTATTAAAAATGAAAGGGATCTACTCCTGATATATTTAGATGTCTATACAACTGCATGATTCTTAAAGATTTCTTTTATTGTCTTTATCAAAATCATGGCCCCTCTAGGTAGAATCTAAGACTTAAAATACAAATGTCCAGATCAACTGAGATTAATATGAGATGACAGGTGCCTATTTCAGCTAGAGGAACAATTCATATACAGGCTTGTAGAGCAGAGGGATATGAATTTGATGAGCTGATGCCTCTCTAGTCTGTCTAAATAGATGTGAGCTAAATACAGCCTTCTTATATTTTTTCTGCAACACTTTTGATTGGTATAGTCAGAACAACTTTGGAAAGTTGAATTACTTTCCCCATTTTAGGCAGAGGAAAATGAAGGTTCACCAAAGTCAATGAGCAGCCTTTGGAAAAATCAGGAAAAAAATGCAAAACAGTCTGGTTTTCTAGCTGCTAGTCCTGCTAAGTGAACAGAAATCATTGCTCCTGGTAAGTATCCAGATCATTTCCCACCTCTAAAATTGCATATCAGTGAAGTGCCACACCTCATACTTTCTAATGTTACTTTCAGCAGGCTGCAAGGAGACTCACCTGCAAGTACAACTCCAAGCCTTGTCGTCGCTGCTCCAGGACCTTAGGGACCCAGTTTCTCACGTGCTTTGAAGGGATCTCTGGTGTTCTTATGAACTTCTTGAGCTGAAAAAAAACCCACCAAAAAACAAAACCCAAAAAACATAGATAGAAACATAGTATAATAATGTCTCTTTAAAATAAACAAGTTTATGTTAGAGATGTCAGCATTAAGGACAACAGCCTGGAAATTAAGTTACTTACAATCATGTCTCTGAAATAACAGCAGATATCATACCTACAGAGTACTGTAAAAGTCTTCACATACAGTTGCCCTGGACAGTAAAGAGGAACCCTACTAACAATTTTTTGTGACTAACAGCCTGAAAATAAAATGGCAATGACTACATGAGAATAATTGAAATTGGAGTTTCCCATTAGTTTACCTGGGACAATACCTCACAACATCACCATGACATAACCAGAAATTAACCTTGCTAAGTGCAGTGAACATACCAAGATGTCTTCTAACTCCATATTTAGGCAATTATGAACAGGTTTGAAAAGTGCAGAAAGGAGTGCTAACCATTTCTCTAGAGAGTTGGTAATCAAAAGAGTGGAATATCTATGCTTACCAACAGACTGACAGTCTGTGTTTAATATCTTACACAGAGAAATAGCAAGACTGTCACTGAATATATTTCAAAGAGAGCTCCACAACTATTCCTCTAAAGATTCCCACAGGAAAGCTTATACATGTATCTACATAGATTTATATATAACATCCATCTACCTATCTATCTATCTACAATTTTTTATACATATATGCATACATATGATTGTATATAGATAGACACAAGCATGCAACCTGACAACACTAAAAATCCTCTTGCTGGAGCAACATATTTTTTCAAAACCAAAAAATATTAATGTTTTCCTCAGAACTACAGAGCAAAAATAATAACTGAAATAGACTCCATTGCATTTTAATAGAAGGTGGCATTCTTTCTGTTGGATATCGCCTCTGAGTAAATCTGAAGCAAAGAATGCAAGGAAAGAAACTCAAAATTGACTTTGACATGCATACCCATGGGAGACTGAGAATTTACATTTCATCTATGAGCTTGCTGAGATGTCACTATAGGAAAAAGCAGTGGCAACATATCAACGTCTCTGCAATCACAAGTATCGAAGCTGCAGCCGGGAAACCTCAATTGCTCTGGAAACATTTTGCAACTTCCTTATTTCTAAGCGGTGCTAAATTACAATTAAATGTGAAGTGAGAAAAACAACACTCCAAAATAAAACTCCAAACCCAGCTACGTTTACTGACTGATCTTAAAAGCAGAATACAAGCCCCCGTTTTTCCCTCTAAATTGATTGGGGATGTGGAAGAAACTACGGTCACCGCTGTTGTGAACTATGACAGCACCTGCAGGCGAGCAACAAATGAGGAGAATGCTCGAGATGAGTGCAGACAAATCTGAAACCATACAAGCATCCACCAAGACCTAGCTGCTCACAAGATAAATACCCTGTGGCTGGTAACTCCACTGATGATTAACAATCCTTTTGTGCTCTGTGGCCCTGTTACACATAAAACATCCAAACCTCAATTACTTAATGTTCTGGCATAGATACTGGTTGTAAGTATAAAGCCAATATTATACATATATACAAAAGATATATTAAAAGCCCTCTTTCTTATGCTTACAATAATCCAGTCATATATACTGCTACAAATAATGACAACAATGTCAAGGTATATTAAGGAAAATCACATATGATTAGCTGTATTGCTTCAGACTTGTCCCTACATAAAACATATTTATCTGAGGACTATTATTGCCTATAATGCCTTCCTGTCTGTAACACTGACCTAACACCTACTGACATACTGTAGTCTCTATTTCCTGAAACACTTAAAGATGGCTCGCATTATCAAGGAAAGAGTTATTTGTCCAGTTGTGAAAAGACAATATGATCTAGAGTTAACACTAGTTATCCTAAAATCATAGACAACTTGCAGAACAAGATGTGTTAAACTTCAGACCTGCAAATTTCACTGCGGTAGTTTTAACACTATCACCTTCTAGCATTATTGTACTTAAAAAGAACTACCAATATTTAACAATATATAGGAAAGTATAAAAAGACATTTAGGAATAAATATGAACAAATGGTTGTATTTTTAACTATGTTATACGCCTAGAAATAATTTAATTCTTGCTAAAAAAACTTCCCACATGGGTATAGTAACACTTTGGTTCAGACTGATATATAATACTGTAATGTGAATTGTGCATAGCCTGACAGGCAAGGTTTGTTGTTCATAATCAGGGCAAAGCATAATGGCCTATGCAAACTATTTCATAGAAGCCAACAGCTGTGGGTGGATTCTGCCAAAGGAATAATATGTACTCCTGGTGTAACATGGCAGTCTTGAAAATATTTTAGACCTTTTCCACTACAGCCAGATTGCACAGGAAGTGGGGCTTTGCTCTTTTACACAATGGAATCAATGAAAGATTGAACCCAAGAAGGAGGGAAACACAGACGTGTTCTTGGAAATGGCTTTGTTTAAAATATAATATAAAACACTGATTGGCATTCTGATGAACGAGTAATGTCTTCTATGAGCAAGAGAGTCCTCCTTCCTCCACATAGTGCTAGTGAGGCATGCTGCTCTTGGGAGGTAGCTACAATTTCCTCATCAGCCTCTACGTCCATTTTCTACCACAGCTGTTCTCTACAGCACCTTTGTTTCTCCTACTCACTACAGACATCTCCAACACTAAGGGCACCTTGAATATGCAGCAAGTCTAAAGAGACCTTTCCAACTGCCATGTACTCACAGCAATTTAGAATGAAATGTACATTTTAAATTAAAGGGGAAGAGAGGAACAAAAGATAAATACTGTATTGGCATGCTGATAGCAAACTGATGCAAATGCTTTCTCTAGGATTTCTGTAACATTGAAAGCACTAAGACAAGTTTAGACTATGAGCTGTTCAACCATACTAACCAAAAATTTTACAACTTCAAAAACTAAGACTTAATAAAAAGGTATATTGTTGCCAAAATATGCTATATGTTTTGCATCTGTGCAGGGAACAAATAAGAAAAAGTCTCTTTCCCTTTTCAGAGTAATATAAACAGACAGCAAGTGAATGAGGAAATGAAACAAACTGAAATGTGGTGCAAAGAGCCTGGTTAGAATATCTGTTTTTCAGGTTTGTTTATATTGCTATTTCTGCAGAGAGAGAAAGGGGGAGTAATTTATGGTTTTTCTGGTGTCCTAAGAAGAAATCTCTGCAAAAGGAGTTATTGCAGTGAAAGTGGTGTACAAGAAGACAAATCTGAGAATGAGATTGCAGTCATTCATGACTTTTATGAGGAGTCATTGTGCAGCTCTAGAAGTTACAGTGAAGTTAGACCTGCTGTCCCATCTGTCCCATCTACATCTTGTGGTAGAAGGCCAGTTATGTGATGTGGAGCCTCCACCAGTTCTGCTACTTGTCCATCCTGTGATGGGCTGAGAACAAGCCCAAGTGCCCCCTCTGCAAGAGAAGGATACTGTCAGTCTTGCAACCATTGCAGCTGGATGATGACTGCATGGAGCATGTCACCACAGCCCCTATGACATGAGTCCTCCACCAGATGGGAGTGGCTCTGGGACATCCAGCTGCCCAGGACCTCCATCATCTTGGAGCACCACAAAGCTGGGCTTCAATAAGGAGTGCTCAGGTGTCCTGTGGGAGGCATCCAGCCTTCCATCTCGTTGAACCACTTTCAGAACCATGCAGCACTCCTCCAGACACTGCAACCCTGGATCCATCAGGAGATGGAGATATTTGGCAACAGTGTTGGACAAGCCATGTCAACCATCACAACCATCCCAACCAGGATGGATGCAGAGCTGCTGGGCTGGATACTGGGGGTGTCCCTCCAAAACTGCACAATGACATTCATGCAGCAGCATGCACATGTTGTTGTGCAACACAGCAACAGAAAGGGCATCTCCTCCACTGCTGCTGGTGGGGATCCTGGCAGCCACCCCTCGGCTCCCATTGCCATTCTACAGAGCAAGAAGAGCCCAGGCTGAGCCAGGTAAGGCTGTGCCCAGGGCTGCCACTTTCAGATGGTACAGTAAATGCTCCCCTGAAGGGTCACAGCAACTCCTCAAGAGAAGGGAAAGAGACCCCCAAGGCCTCTCCAGCAAACAAGAGCCAACATCAGCGATGTTGGAAGGTGCCTTGGAACATGACTAAAGCAGGAGTAAGCCATCAGCTGTGGTACGTGCCAGCCCTCCAAAGCTCCCAGCCCCAATTATCGGAATAAAATAAAGGCACAAACCCACAGGAAAAGTCTCAGAGTTACTAACAGTATAGATTCTATCCTCACCCTTTTCCGCTTTTTTGCTAGGTAGGATGGAATATTAACGCTGATGAGTCCTTCTGGTTGTGCCAGTACTGTTTCATTGTTCCTTTAAAGGCAAGTACTTCCCAGCAACATCCCTGCATCTTTGCACTGGTCCTGGGACACGTGTTTCCAGCTGGGGGTCTCCAGAGCCAGCCCCTGACCTGCTGCTCATCACCTGAGGCCTGGCCTCCTCTTCTACGTACCTTCTGCCCCATGTCCCTGGGCTCTGCTCTCCTGCTAGCCTGTACTGCCTGGTACAGCCTGGCTGTGGTGGTGCTCAAATCTCTCCTTTTGCCTGAAGCCACAACTTGGTGCTGCTCTCTACATCACACTAGAGTCATACCCTGCCACAGCAGGAGCCCAAGAAGGGGAAGTCCTGCCCCTGCGAAGGGACAGCCACACATGGAGCAGCTGCCCAGACGGTGAGCAGCCTGGGAAAGACTTCTGCCCACAACCACAGGCTTTCTTCTCCCTCTTCCAGATCCAGCCTTGGTGCTGGCATTTCTTCTCCTCTGCTCGCAAAGGGCCCCTCTGCAGGTGCTCAGCAGATTGATGCCAAGTGGCTGAGGACACTGAGTTTGCCTAGTCTGGAGAAAAGGATGATGAGGGGTGATCTCATTGCTTCCTGAAGAGAGGAAGTGGAGCAGGAGGTGCTGAGCATTTCTCCCTGAGATCCAGTGACAGAACATGTGGGAATGGCTCATAGCTGTGCCAGGTGAGGTTCAGAGTGAACATCAGGAAACATTTCTTTAACAAGGGGGTGATCAAACACTGAAATAGGCTTCCTCAAGAGATAGTGGATGTTCCAAGCCTGTCGGGGACATTTGAACATAATGCTGTAATTTTTTGGTCATCACTGCATTGCTTAGGCAGTTGAACTATGTAATTACTGTATGTCATTTCCAACAGAAAATATTCTAACTGAATATATTTTTAATTCTAATTCTGTATTACATTGCATTATACAGTGCTACACTATTCTAGAAATAGGAGACTGCCTACATGGATAGGGCACGTTTTAAGGACATAAATCCTGATTTTTCCCTCTTAATGTTTCATTGTATAAGTTATTTCATTGTATAAATTCTATTAATCTGCTTTACTTTCAACTACAAAATTATTCTCATCTGTAAAACAAAGCACTCATATATCACAAGGCTTAGTGGTGGGTGAGCGAGTTATTTTTCTGTTTCTGACACTGTTGCTTCTTTAGTTTCATATTTAATATGAACAAAAGGATGATAATATCTGAGACATATCTGTATTAAAACAATAAACAAGGAAATGAGTATTAATAAGTGGCAGATGATACCACTACTGAGGAAAGAAGCAAAAAGTCAAGAAGCACTAACACATCTTAATTATAGTACAGTAAAGCAAAATGTTCTTGTCTTTGGACTTTTGATGGCCAACGCTTGCCTTTTGCTCAGACAAGTTTGCTTAAAACTATACACCTTACAAGCCTAGCAAAATCATCCTCTGTAGCACCAGGTTAGTGCTTCTTTCCTGAGCTAATTCAGGACCACCAGCAAACATACTGGTGTAAATAAGCTCCTCTGACATTGCACTGTCAGGAGCTGTAAATACCCATGCTAGTCTCTGTTGTTTGCAGAGGAAGCTTTTGTATAATGAAGGAAAGCAGCATCAGTCAAAGCAGCTGATTGTGCCCACTGCCACTCTGACTTACAAACCAAGAGACATTTAGTTGACCCAGATCCTAGGACTGAAGCTGTTCATTACAGCCCCACTGCTGGTAATGGGCTGCAATGCTCCTCCAGAATTCTCTTTCACAATACTTGGCCTCCATAAAGTAGAAAAAAAAGTAAAGCTTGCCTTTCAGCAGCACAACTACACAATTCAGTTCAGCTTTTTCAGAGAAAAAAATCATACTATTTTTTAACACTGGTCAAAGCAATTTAAAGAAGTATTAGTGGATAACCAGCCTTGAAAGTACTGAGTTCCTATCTATATGTTACTAAGATGATTCAGTAGACATCCATAGCAGATATTTTATATTACATTAATTGAGATGGTTTACTCAGTCATTTTCATGTCTGGTTTCCTCATGTACAAAAGTTGTTTCCTCATGTTTACATATGGCAGGTTAGAAATAAAATTTATAGAACTAACAAATTATTTGCCTAATTGGAAAAAAACACGCTGTATTTATTTGTGGTTGGAATGTGACTTATTTTGTGACTTTACAAGAAGACAAAAACATACTACATACTACAGCATTTTAGTCATCCAGCATATAAACAATAGTCAAAAAGAAAAGGAGACTTAGTAACATGTGAGAAATCATCGCTTCCTTCTACAAAATAGAGAAGAAATTGAGTTAGTTAGGAATTAATTTCCAGAGGCATGAATCACAGGATGTATTTAAGATAAACCATGCATAGTAACAATTACAAGAGAGAGGAAACCATCACTGAGGCAAAACAAAGCTACATCTTAAAAAGAAAAAGATCAGTACCTTTTTATGAAGTGCATGGAATTCACTATACCTCTTCTCCACAAAATGTTTCCTTCCATTCATCAGCACTTCTATTTTAAAGACCTGAAAATTATAAATAATAAAAGAGAGGGTAATGTTGCTTGCACAAAACGATGGCTGTGACTGCACATTTTACCAGTCATTCTAGTAAGTAGTCCCAAAAAAGCCAATGTTCCTCATGAGTTGCTGAATTACAACAGTGATAAATGGTAAATATGGCTGAACCTTCTGTTAATGAGTTTGATCAACAAACATATAAAAAGACAGCTTAAGCCTGGACTATATGCTTTACATTAAAAACCAAACATTAAAATATCTCCTTTTAGAAAAGTAACGTACTTTGAAGTAATTAAAAAAATAAAAAAGTAGGAACAGAAGAAAAAACAGGGAGAAAAGAAATATAGTTTAATTCTTTTCCCCTTCTTACAATACAGTGTACTAATACATTCTCACATATTCAGTAAGAGCTGGATAATCTATGGATTATGTCATGCATGGAAACAGAGAAATAAATGCAGGCACTATATTGTAGGCTGATTTCCTCCTAACCTACCAATTCATCTCTATTCTCAACTGAACTTGTGCTATGTACGCTCTAGGAAAAAAAATGAAACAACACACACATGGCAAATGCTTGTTTTCTTTGTATGATACATGTGACAGCTTTTGTTGCTGCCTCTGGAAGGTTGAAAGGCCAGGAGAAGCAACTCTCTGGATCCACTAATTAGTAGTCACTAACATGACATTTTCTTGATTCTCAGGTCAGCAGGTCAGTTTTGAGGGCAAGTGATGAGAAATATTTTGAGGTACTCAAGAAAATATGGTCTATTAAATGAAGACAAAATCAGCAGAGAAGTAATACAGAAAAGGTGACTGTACTATCTAGGAGTTCTTTGTTTTCTGTCTTGCTCAGAAAATGCTGGAAATAATTATTTTCAGGACAATGAGAAACAACGTTCAGCACAGATGATCACATCAAGACCCAAAACTTAGCCAAATAAAATGTTCTTTGAAATAAATTTGCAAACAGTGTTTATGCCTGAATGCAGAAAAAAGGGTTTTCTGTCACAACATGGCCAGCTAGCATTGATCAGAGGAAACATTAACATACCATACTGGATAAACACTTTCTATTGTCCACTAGAACCTGCCTTTCAAACAGGTCAAATATGCTATGGTTTTCACTGGCTAGCCAAACAACATTAAAAACAGACAGCATTTTATTTAATCCAGACTGAAATGCTTTTACCTTTGCTTGAATGCAGTATGGATAGGACCACAGTAATTTCACACAATATTTACATTACCAAAATTTATCTGGGTTGCTGTAATAACCTGTGCTACATTTTACATCTTTAAATACGACTATGTCTGTGTCGTGACAGTATGAGCAGATAAGGTCTTATTTGGGTGCATTGATTTTGTTCTCCCTCCTATCTATTTGGACTACTTTGGAAAAACAGGCAGTGGCTATTAAACAATTCTCTTCTACACATGAAAAAACTCCAAGGCACCCGTAAAACTTATTTTATAAGTTCAGAGTTGTAAAGAGAATCGTATGGAAAGGAAAATTAATGTAGACATTTTTCTTTAGCTAAGACTTAATTGAATGTGAGGAAAATATTATTTACATTTCATATTCTACACACTATATAAAAGAAATAGTTCTGCAAGGAACAATTTGTTTTGGTTTGCAGAGGAACAAAGGAGTTTTAAGGATAACTTTTTAGAAATAATGGATAACAAAATATGAAAGTAGTTAAGTGAAAAGTGATCACGGGTCTCTAGCTAAGGTGTTGCAACAGCTTTGTATTTACTTGATATTAAATCTCCAGGAACTATGAGGAACTCATAACATCCCCTTACACCTCAGTCAGCTAAGAGCCATTCACCACTTCAAATTTAGCACTTCTGTTGGCTACAGAGTTTGCCAAGCAATTTGGAGAAGTCGAAGGGGCTCCTGCCTCAGCTATAAGCACTCCCTTGGAAGGTAACTTTCTTGTGAATTGCAAGTTGGCATGTGCAGTTCTATTTTGATTTTATTTATATATGCATCTTCAGAGAAGTATCCATCTCTCTGAAATCTAAAAACCCATCTTTTCATAAAGGAGAATAGTTGGATTATGTGAAAGGAAATATAAAACCCTATGTGGACCTTCTATTTTGTTCTGTGTTTCATCATGGGTTAAGGAACCACATAAATGGTTTCAGAACACCAAGAACTATGCTACATTTAGTCTTCCTCCTGTTTCAATTACAGTTTCAGAATTTTGCTAAAACTATGACATTGAACAATATATTTGATAGTTACTTTCACAGAAGATACTGGAGAAGCACAGCTTCAAATGCAAAGTAATGTTTTTCAAAATACAGATGCTGCCACCTTTACACCCTCAACTCCTTGCACCAGTGTAGAGGTTTTAACTTGTCCCTTACTATCCAGAGGCTTCAAATCCAGCTTTAGGACACACCTAAAATTTACAAAACCAAGAACAACTCTGCTATGCTTGAAGTTGAATACCATTGTTTGAAAACAAAACCATGCAAATGATGTTTCTAATCTACTTACTGCTGCACTTATATTCAGAAACATAAAGCAATTTGTGACAAATAAGTGGACAACCCAGAAATGGGTTTGCTTAATTTAAATCTAAATATTAAACTCGTAAATATTAAACAAAGTAACTTATAAAGCAAAAATGCAAGTAACTGAAATAACACAACTGTGTTTATGAACTTGTATTATTACATGACTTTATTTAGACTGCATAAATTCCAGATTTGCTACCTCACTATTTACCAGACCAAAATTCTCAAAAGCAAATTAAAAGCATATAAATTAGTTTCTGTGCCACTGCTTCATAAAATGACATGGCTTTGTGTGAAAGACAAAAAGATACATCAAGTTGGGAGAAAGAGACAGGACCTTTTCATGGATACACAATAGCTAAAAGCAAACCTCGCACAAATTTAATCGAGCAGTTGCAGACCCTGGCAGAAAAACAATGTAAGGAAACTGGTGAACATAGATGAAAGTGCCAAAATAAAGACGGAAGAACTATGGGCGAAAAAATGCAACAGTGCTAGGAAATTACTTTTCTTGCAAAAATGTTCATGTTCTTTGAACAGATAACTCTGAAAAGATATATGACTTTTTATAAGTGACAGATAGTTAAATGAAAAATGCAAGAATTAATCTCTGAATAGGACAAGCAAAATACTTTTCCCATAGTCATTGAAATACCAGGAATTACACTGCACTGAACAATTTGCAGTTCACCCGGACTAGGCCACAAGGGATCACAGATTTGAAGACACCAATTACAAAATTCTAAGAGTATTCTGAAGCTAGAACCATCTCACTGCTCTTGGTTGCTGCCACAATAGTTACTAGTGATGTCTGCACATAGCTAGAAGATCATTATCCATTAAAAGCATTCTTCCAACAGATTTTAACCCACATTAAAATGTATGGGGCAAAATTCTCTGAACTGGATATCAGTATGAATAATGCTAATCTTTCAAACTAGAACTGCAGATCTGCAACTGTAATTCATAACCATCAAACTTGTGATGAAAATTTCAAAAAAAGAATTCCTAAGGTCTTTCTTAATAAAATAGTAAAAACTTTCAGGTCTGAGTATAAAATAGATTAACGCGTAATTTTTTTTCCCCTTCACTTTGTTCCAGTCATATGGATTATATTCAGGTCCTGGAAACCATCGTCTTATTTTCTTATTGTTAGCAACTATGCCTAATTTTGCCATTTTCCTGAATTTATCTGTTTCTGATCATTACTAAACCTTTAATTGAAAGGTCTTTTTTCAATATTTTCAAGAAGAATACATACATTTCTCCTCTTGTTGCAGAAACTGGACAGTTGCTACTACATGGCAACTAAACTGGATTATATATGGGAAAAAAACTGGCACTGTATCACTGTGAATTTCAAAGACAGAAAGCACAAATGGAAGAAAACAGGGCTGATAAGATGTACAAAAACTGCCCACGGTGCCCACAAAAGTGCATATCATGAATTGTGGGTAACAGTTACACTGCCCCCCTTCAGTTCTTACCTATGTCACAAATGTACATTGGATACAAAAGGACATCTTTTATCTGATAATCTAATGCAAAAATATTCAGCTCCAGTAACTCAGTCTCGAAAAATCCTACAATGATCAATTTAACAAAAAAATGTAGACAAGAATGACAAACATGTCCATGGATAGGGATGAAAACTAAGAAGTATAGTAACATCTCAGCTTGGTTTTCTATTACATGAGAAATACACAGATGACTGTCACATGCATTCCTGTAAATTATATTAGCTACATAGTTTATTGTTATGGTAAGTTAATACTAACACATTGTCCATACTTACACATGGAAAAGTTAATTGCAACACTTTTGAAAAATTACAGTTGAAAAAGACATTTGGGGCAGTGTCATTTAGAATAAGGGGATACAAAAAACAGAAGCAGAAAAAGATAAATTTACAAAAACCAGATACATTTGTCTAACATTCACCAGGAAAGAAAACCCCAGAAAATTCTAGTGTCATGTTTTTATCTCTCAAGACCAAGCTTACTGACCCTAATTCTATTTAATATATTACTTACAGAAATAAATACATCCCTTCAGATGCTTCAGTATATTTGACAGACTTTTGTCTGAGGAACAGCTAATGCATTCAAAGTGTCAAGAAAACTCAACCTTAAACCTTTGCCATGGCCATATGGAAGGAATTCCAGAGCAAATGAAATGACAGCTACGGTCCATGAAACACTAATAGGATTTCCACGTGTTTAGTGTTTCATTATTGCTCAGGCAATGGTACATTTTCTGTCTCAGTTGTGCTACAACTACAACTAGAAGAAGACCACAGAAAATAGTAGAGATCCAAAGATAACTTTAAGCCTATTTCCATGCTACAGTTTCAGGGGAAAACAATATTCTTCACGATCAGAAAGAACACCTGGGTGGTGGTGGTAACCAGAGCTGCATGTAGCTGCAACAGGAATTCGGTATCTTAGGAGTGTCAGTGCCTCATGGCAACGCTCCACACTTCTGAATGCCCTCCACAGCAAAGGCGGAGACGAGGACAGTATTCAGGGCCAACTCAAACTTCAGAGTAGCCTTGATAAAACTGAATCTCACTATTCCTCAAATGAAAACACATTAACTTATTCTGACTTCATCTTTTGGAAAGCAGGGCAGCACAACTTAGCTCTGCAGTAGGCACAGGGCAGCTCAAGGGTATAGAGGCTGACATAGGTCACAGAGGCATGAGGCAAGGGAAATCTCCCTTTTCCTCTCCAACCATATCCCCCCCAGTTCTAGTTCTCCTTTGTCTAGCACCCGGTGCTCTGATTATCACCACCATTTTGAGTTACTGAGACTTAAGACCTTCTGTTCCTTGGGTCACATCTTTTCACTCCTCTCTTTAGAAATTGCTCTTCAACATAAGCAGCCTGAGCTCCTGCAGTCTGCCATAAGGAAAGGACTCCCTTTCTGTTGCAGAACTGAGAAACGAGTCGGGGCACAGCAAAGAAGGACGCACCAGAGCCCTGAAGAGACCAGTTTGCTCCATTTGGTTTTGCTTTGGGCCCCAAAGAAGAGATGACAGTGTCTGTCAGAGGCAGTAAAGAAAAAGAAGTGAATGCCCGAGGAAATCAAGAGTGTTGGGAGGGTGTATGAACATGGACAGACCTAAGAGTCATTCACCCTTCCTGGTATCATCTCACACATGCTGAGCTTTTTCCTGATGGCTGTGAGAGCAGGCAGAAAGCCAGAGCTGCAGTGGGGCAACTCAGCTGGTGCAGACTTTTGGGCATGTGTCCTTGCAGCTTCTCCCACCTCCTGCTCACCTGGGGCAGGGCTCCTCGTGCCTGCGCCTTGCCCTCCCGCCGACTGTACAGCTCTGCTCAACACGTTTCACTTCTACTCAGGGGCCCCACATCCACTGCATTATCAGTTACAAGACTTGCTGATCTCACCTAAAGTCAGCTCAAAAGTTGGGTTAAACCCACAAAGAGTCCCTTCCCTCACCCCAAGCACTGTAATGTCTGTTATATGAAATCAGACTGTTTCACTTAGTCCCAAGTACAATGTACAATATTAAGTTACAGCACAAGGAAAAAAGTACACAGTTTTATTGACTATGGAAATGAAAGCTTGATATTATGCAATTATGACACTGCTTTGTCCAGAGTTTGTGAGGGAGAAAAACCATGACAGAGAAGTGAAATGTTCACTACAGGATTTCCAGAGAGTATTCCCAACAGCTCCAGCCTCTGTGAAGCAGTTACCTGACCCATTCTGGCCTGGGAAAACATCTTTACTGTTTTTAACATACAAAAATATAAGAGGACAAGTCTGTTGTTTCACTGACTCCTTCTGTTAAATCTGTTACTGTAATGTAACTTGGGCTTTCATTGCTAAAAAAAAATAACTAAATAAAAAAATGTATAAGTAAGAACAATCACTAGTTTTTATAAATGTGACTCCTAATTCAAATGCCTCCTTACTAATATATACAACCTTCAGCCACTTGTCTACTTAAAAAGTTTTGCCTTCCCTAACAGTTACTAGTTTTACTTGTACCAGTATCTACCTAAATCAGATTACAGTCTCTTTAAGAACCTTCCAGCATGCAGTTCCTATTTTCCACCAATAATACAAAGTAGTTAAGCATTATTTCCTTACACTTTCCCAACACTCTTTTGCAGTATGAGGCTGCTCCAGTCATAAAATGGCAATGTTGGTAGGAATAACATACAAAAGGTGAGCACAGGATTCAGGGATATTTTTCCTGAAGATGGCCTTTTAGAAGTGTATGTCATATGTCTTAGGGTTTTGAGGAAGACATAGTAAAACAATTTACACTGCAACCCAGTCAGGCAGTTTTGTAATTCTTATAACACGTGAAGCTCGAGGGAGGCTTCTACGGAGCTGTCACTGTTGAATGAAAGAGTAGCTGACATGTAAGAGTAAGTAGTTTTCTGATTTTTTCAACTCTCTTTAAACCAATCTTTTCCAAACACATGGTTCATAAAATCCCATAGGAACCTCTCTGTCATTTCCTGAAAAATAACTTACTTGGCTTTCTAAACTAAAAAACCTTTCCCTTGCCAACAATACACTGGCTATGGAAATCTAATTTGTAACCAAAACAAGATGCTACAAGATCTGACTTGGTTTTGGTATTTTTCTTTATTGGCCCTGAAGAGGACAACTGTTACATAGATGACAGACACCCTTCCAAAATCCCACTGTCACTGTGGTTACCTATTTGGCTAACTTCTTTACAGTCAAACTTAAGAGAAAATGTGTTGATCTTTTACTGAAAAAGGAAGAAGTTTACAACCCATGCTAAAGCCTATAGCTATACAGATGAAAAACACAATTAGCCTAATCTGCTCTATTTGCTCATCTGGATCATCTCAATGTCTCTTATCATAAATGTTCCACTAATAGAAAAACTATGAGCCTTTTTATGGAAAAGATTAGCTTTCCAATAGAAACAGTAAATTGGGATATAATACTTGAATACTGCAAAAAATAACTGATGCCAGAAGTATATTTACAAGAAACAGATTAAATCTAAGTTGGATAAAATATAAGGAATCTTCTATTCTGTCCCAAAATCCTTTGTTTTTTTCTCTAGAGAGTCTGTAATGAGTCCTCTCACCTCCTAAGGCAGAATGCAATTCCTAACCACAATCAAAGTGCCCTCACATTGCAGCCAACTAGCAGCAAGGAGCTCCTTTTTGTGAGCGGTTAGATACAACACTAAATTTTTTTCTAGAAACTTTGAGTCTGTGTTAATCTATCAGCACTTGAATTTGCTGTCTGGAGAACACCTGGATGACATAATGCCTCCAAAGCATGGATATTTTGTTTACAAACAGAAATGTAAACGGTGCCAAAGAACATATAAAAAGATATACAAGCTGCAGGGTAATAAGTATTTCAAAAAGTAATAAGCATTTCAAAGGAACTAACTTTCTACTGTCTCATTTTCCATGGTATGTCTACCATAGTACATGAATTTAGCCTTTTTCTCTGCTGGTGACTAACAAAACACATGAATACAAAACAGGATTTAGTCAAGATACCATATACACAAGTTATTCAAATCAGCTCCACATTCATCATGGTGATTAAATATCAGGGGGAAAAAATAATGTATATACACTTTGCATAATTTCTTATTAGGGTCTCTGCAGTAATCCATCTCAGAAGTCTTTGCTCCTCTTTACCACATAATCATTTCATTCAAATAATTTTTTAAGAGTAGTAGTCAATGGAGGTTGTTTTTCTAAATGTCTGTACAACTTAGCACAGATTCTTCATATATTACATTTAAATACTGTGATTATCCTATTTTCAGCCCCAAAAAGGAGGATTCAAATGTTATTCTGTAAATGAGAAGATGAGCAGTCAGGATCCATGTAACACCCTTCAGGCACTTCCTTTCACTGAGTTAAATCATCCAAACTTCCACTAAATTGGCATTGGCCTGTCTTCCAAAATGGAAACCTCATTACCTCTGCGATTGCCTGTCACCTGTGTTACTCTTACACACAACTAGCAACACTACTTCAAACATCAGCACTCATTCCTGGAAAGAGGAGTCACTGCATCAATTTATCAAAGAATGCCATTCTGCTCACCACAGGTTTCCCTTGCCCAGTCAATCTCTTTGGAATGGCAATTCAAAGTGGGACAAAGAACTAAGCTCAAACAGATACAAGGCAGTTTTCTTACTGGACTAAGCCTGCTGTGACTGAGATAAGACCTGAAACAGGTTACCAGGATGTGGCTATTGATGTATTCAGCTGCAGAAAATCAAGTGCTTCTTTCATGTGTAAGGAAGGTGGAGAGAATGTAAGTGACAAACTCTGCACAACTACTGAAGAAAATGCAAGAACAGCTAACACAAACAGTGCTCAAAAATAATAAAATACTGAGCCCAAATTGAGATTTAAGTTTTTGAGCTTCTGAATTTGCATGCTGTGACTAACAGAGCATTATACAGTTGGCTTGTTGGACACAGCGAATGCAAATATTCCTGAGCCATATCTGAACTGGCTCACGGTCTGGGACAGCACTAACAGCAGCAGCAGCATGGGCAGCACACGCTACAGAACTCATCACAAGGTCTGGACCAAGCTCAGTGACCACAGGGCCAGCCTGGCTCCGTTCAAGGTGTGGCCACGGGAACTGCGGTCAGCAAGGTGCAGGCATACCACAAAAGACAGCAGGTCAGTGTGAGGTTCAGAGCAGGGTTTGGATTTGACTTGAACAAAAAGGAATAACACAGGAAAGAAAAACAAGTATTTCCTAACTTGTTTTCCTTACAATGGAAAACACAGCAAGTAGGTAAATCAAAGACACTTCAAGCAGAGAACTGTGTTGACATTAGTGGAAGAGCTAAGGCAGCACTAAATTTGACTCAAACAGCCACGTCTGAGAAAAGGTGACATCTAAACCATTTATGGGAACTGCTTCCAGTACAATCATGTCAACAGATTCTATAGCTTCAAAAGCAGTAGAAATACTAATACAAACTAATATCCAGTATAAGTATCCTATCAGTAATTTTGTGATACAAGATTGAATAACCTGTTCAAGAACACTGCTGTATAGTCATATATTTATCTTTTCAAAGACATGAAAATTGATTCAGTGAATATTATGTTATTTTGCAACTGGTCTCTCAATCACTTGGAAGATGGTGAGGCAAGTATCAACTAATTACATGCTTCCACAGGTATTCAGCCAGATAAGATTTATGTATCCAGCACATTTCTGAGAGATTTTAAATAAGTTATATATTAAGTCTGATGTAGGAAACGTGGAAATAAAAGCATGCATTCTGCCAACAAAGCAACACGAGGTAGATGATTGAAAATTGTGCTAAATGTTTTAAACTGTTGCCTGTTGCTTGAACTGATAAGAGAATGTGATGACCTCCTCAAATGTTAACTCAAAGCATCAAACAGTACTATGCACAGGTCTAAAAATCCATGACTGTTTTTTCCTCAGTGAAGACAAAAATAAAAGACACAGCCAAGCACAGACTACCAAAGAATAAACTTGACTTGAACACTTCAGTAACAAATGCTAGTACCTTCCTAAAAACAGCCTTATGAGGAAAAAGAATCCATACACTTGTTTTAGCTAAAATTTGAGTCACACTTCATGTCCTGGGTTCTTGGGTGTGAAAGAAATCTTTATTTATTGTACTAGAAAACTTGAGACTCATTGCCATCAGATATCAACCAAGTTCCCTATTTAAATACATACAGACTTAAAACCCTAATTGAGTTGGACAAAAATACCATCAGGAAAATATCACAGATACCACTAAGAAGTCTTACAGTACAACATGATAACTATCACAGGTATCACTCCTTTCTTCATTCTGAGGCTTCAAATTTTCTTCTTGCTTTATTAAGTAAAATTTCAGTTGCCTATCCAAACCTCTTTGAATCTTGCCTTTTTCCTGCTTCTCACCTTTTGTACTGAATAGAAAAACTTTTGCCATTTTTATTAACACAAAATGCTGCCATAACTAACTTCTTCAAATATTTTTTCCTTTACAAAGGCTCTATTATTATGCAACTGCAGTGCATCTCTGCAGAAGGAATGCAAATGCCTAGTTTACTTTCACTTCTTAGTTGCAGCAAAAGTTGATTCTTCTACGTATTTACAGAAAGTGTAGCTTTGCTATTTACAGAGCAAAAAAAGAAACCTACCCTATCCTACATATGACTGAGAAGTCAAGAAATTGCTCATCTTTCTGTATAGCCTCTGTCCCTTAGCTTTTCCTTCACCCACGTTTTTCATAGGTAAGAAATCTAAAAGGGTAATGAAGGGGACATTCATCTTGCATCAACTAATTCCTCACCCTCCTGCTTCATGCTGCAGCTCAGACACACTGCTGTTATTTTTCTTTTTACAATCTCAATAACATTTGAAGAGGACCTGAGATGGAAGTAATTTAATAAAATGCATTATAGAAGTCAACGGCAGAGCCAGGAGCAATTAGAATAATCTAATATTTTCCATTACAAGACTGTTCTCGGTTACTTATAGTTTTGCCAGCCTTTAATTTTTGGACTTAGATTTTCTGTATCAGGTATGTGATTCAGACAGAAAATATTTTTAGAAAGTTACAGCTGAGACAGTCCAAACACATACTTAAAGAAAAATACATTTTACATTATCTGTGCCAAAAAACCCAATCAAAAACCCAAAACCCAATCCAAAACAAAACCCAAACTGCTTCACTCAAATTTCTCCAAGATGTGGACAAGAAGACCAGGAAGACATCTGGGAGACAAATTTGGCCAAGTCATAAACTTCTGGAAAAATGCCTAACTCCTAACAAAACTTTGCACAGAGTATGTTCATAATGTAGTTTTTCCAACAGGATAGGCACTGCTGGTGCTCTGTTATTTTCCCAGCGTATCTGATCTAATTGAAAATTCATGGCATGTCCACAAAGTTAGGATGAATTTCAGGCCTACAGAACACTTTTCTATTCAGGAGCAGCTATAATGCTAGGGAGCAGAAAAACGATTGGAGGACATTTTGAAGTTCTGTATAAGAGATGCTGGACAGGAGTCTATGCTGTGGCACAGGGAAACAACACCTGAGAAGACCATGCTGCATTACCATTAAAATAAGGTGGCTGAGGATGATCAGAAGGGGTTTGATGTCTGAAATACTCCTGCTCCTGTATTCTTAAAGGTAATGCACAGCTCCACTGTGTATGAATCAGAAACGTACACCACTGCCTTTGCTCACTCTGAAAGCCCACTGGTAACACATGGTAACCCTCTCCCTTCTCCACAGCTGGCGGGGCAGCTGGATGAGACAAACTCAAGAGTCTCTTAGTCAGGAGGTCTGTATTAGGGACCCTAAAGGCCCACATCGACTGCTCGTATGTCTGGGGCAGTACCTACACAAATGATAACTTCCTTCTCTGAGTTCCCAGTTACCTCTCAGGCATGAAAGAAGAAACAGGGGAAACTGTTAAGAAACAAGGCTTGTGAATTTAAATGTTCACAGTGCCATTTAAGCTTTTCACACAATGCAACCCACACTGCTGCACATACCTACTTGCAGCAGTCAGTCACATGCTCCTTTTCCACACTGAGTGACCACTTAGCTCAGCATGCACGACTGACTGTGGTGGGAACAAATGAGCAAAGGACAACGTCCTTATGGGCTCCTTCCATGTAAGAACTAAAAAAACCCCCAACATTTAAAAAGGCAGGAAAACCACACATACAGAAAAGTATGGCAAATAGGAACGTAGTGGTTAGTTTGGAAACTTTGTATCTAAAATCCAAGTATTTCTGCAATGCTGAACAACTTATTTCATGTTTCTTCCTAGAAAAACCTACTAAAATTATCCAGATTGGGCACAATTCAGAGGCCTGAAGTTAAAAGTCCAAGATCTAATCCCTTATCTTTCTATTATATTATGATATTCTGTTATAATTCTGTGCCCACATCTTTCTTTCCACTGAAAACATTTTCTAAATCTTACATCCGTTCTTTTTAAAGAACCAATGAAAAATTACTGTGTGCAAAGATCATTCAATTTTTCTAGAAAATAAGACCAGACCTAGTGCCAAAGCTGGCTTATTTAATAGTTTCATTGGAAAGTGTATATTAGATAAACACTGGAGCTGGGGCCCAAAGTAGTGGAGAAAGCCAAAACATGATAGGACATGACCCTGTGGAATCTGATCTACATCAGATCCTGTGTGGAGCAGGGGTGGTGAGGGGCGGATGTGCCTGGACCTCCATGGGTCCCTGCCAACCTAAATGACCCTATGATCCTATGAAACCTCCTTCATAGGAGCAGGAGGAAATGTAAAAGGATGAAAAAGTTGCTTCTTTTTCTATGTTCATTTTTTGGAAGACACTTGGAAGACTCAGTTATACATTCACGACTGTCACAAATCTTACCGTTTTTTGGGCTTTTTCTCACCAAGACACAACTTACCCTTCAGGTTTGCAAAGTTCTTCTGAAGATCCTGTTGCAATATTTTGAAGAAGGTGAATGGGATGGAAGATGACAGATATTTCCATTAGCATCATGCTATTTCTCTTTTTAAGAGTCTTTCATCTTTCCCATCAGGTACAGAAAAAAACCTCTTAGGTCCAAAAGTTACTAACAAAACAGCAATTTATTTGCAACTGACAAATTCCTCCCAGATTATAAAGAATGCTGCTTTGTTCTTAAAGAAATTCCACTGGCCCAGGAAAGAAATCTCAAGAATATATCTTCTTTCTGGTTCTTTGCATTTCCTCTGAGACTTCCTAAATGCTTTCTTATACATTTGTTATTTCCATTCCAAACAAGGAAAATATCAGCTTTTATGGATCTACAGACAAAAGTGAAATGTGTTAGATTGCTGGTGATCTAACAGTGGCTTCATAGCTGTTACTGCTGCACAGTATAGTACACTGCCTGTAACACTAGTAATAACTGGAGCTTTCCAAAAGTTCCAACTGGAATTTTTCCCTATGTTGTAAAAGTTGCTGGATTAGTGAAGAAGTCTATCAGATTACCAACAGTCACTATGAATTAACTTAAAATTACACACCGATTAATACACATATATAACACAATGAAAGTTACTATTTAATCCTACACTATGTAATTAGAATTTAAGGTGAAGTTTCTGGATGGAAAAGCCTTTTCTGTATTCAGAAACCTGCAACCATCAGCCTATGTTCAATGAGGCATACTAAAAATTAAAAGTTCAGCAACATTTTGCAGTAAAATGAATTTAATTTCCAATAAACTGTATAACTTTACATAAACAAAACTCTTTTTCCATGTTTATCAAAACTGATCCACAGTGTAATAAAAACCACAAGATCTGTCCTCCACTAATCTACAACAATCCAAATCACACATGCAAAATGCACCCAATTCTGAGTATGCATCCTAAAATGCAGCAGAAAAAAGCATTATACTGTCAAAGCAAACTATTATTAAATGTGCAGCACGTAAAGGAACTGTACTCTTGGTTAAATATAAGTGTCCAAAAATGCTCAAGGTGTCAAAATAACCTTTTCTAGGCTCAGTGTCTGTTTAGCAGATAACTGAAGCAAAGACCAATCTCAAAATACTACAAAAGACCCAAAGATACCCAAATGATCTTTATCAACAAAAACCAGCTTAGTTACTAGATGTAAAAGGAGACAGAACAGTAAAAAAACCCCAAAACCAACAGGAAAAAGCAAATCTTGTAAGCATAAGCTTTTACATCCAACTAATTATACACAACTGTGAAATGATCTATTTACACTGCCAGATACATTTCAAAGTTCATCAGTTTTTGGGGTATTTTTTTAAAAAGTCTAGTAATTAATGAACACATTGTGCTTAATACATCAATGAATCAATTGATCAGTCAACCAATCCCCTGCCTGCTGGTAATAAGAGGCATTTAAAATATTAACATATCAGGAATAGAAGCCCGAAAACAGTTTTCATGTTTTCCCTTGTTCTTAAAATGGGAATTCAAATGCTGTAAATTTTTGGTGAAAAGTCCCACTACTGACTAAACAATGACACAATACCTCCTCTCTTCTACCCCCTTCATACAAGCTGACTCACAGTGCTGTGATACCAGCATCAACAAATATTCTTCCACAGATCTAAAATAAGAAATTAAAGCATGTTTCCTCTTTTCTCATCTTGCCTTTAAGGTATTTTAATCAGTGAAAAGTTAGCACTTTCTAGACTTTTGTTAATGTGAAGAAAAAGGTTCTCTGACTAAAAAAACCTCAGGTGACTTGCTTACAAATCAGATTTCTACTGTCCCCTCTCAAGACACCTATTTACATGAAATCTCTTATAGTTTCTCTGCCTGTATAAAATGCAGATGCCACTGCACATCAGGCCTGTGTTTGCCTCTTTGCACAGACAGTCCAAAACAGTTTTCCTGATCTGTTTCAACTTGAAATGTTGTCAATATATGGATTGTCTTGCTTTCTAATTCAGTGAAAAATCTAGTTTTCCATTAGTCTCTGCCTTTCTAATTTTCGATACAGCTTTACTAAATGTAATTATTAAAGGCAGATTCAAGAAAGCAATTACTGAGCTACTGGTTTGTATCTCTGAAGTCTTAATAAGGAACAAGAAGTTGAAGTGACAGAAACACTGCAAAATCTGTAAATTAAAAAAAAAAAAAAAAAGCAAACCAAAACAAACCAGGCTATGTGCTTACTTTATTATGTACAATACAACAGAGAGAGAAAAAGAATAGTATGGAAAATTGCTATACATTTGGGGCAGCTACACAACCATCTGTTACCACAAAAGAGTTTTAATCCTTTTGTCACTGGGCCGTGCATTATAATCACAAGTGTATTTCAAAACTACAGCAGAAATAGCTCTAGAAAGAATCTTAAAAATACTATGTCCAGAATAAGACTGTGAACAATGGAAAGTGGCATTTTATACTCTCTTTTGGGGAGGATTTTCAATGTGTTCTGGAGGTTACAGTATTTGAAGGTGTTGCATTGGTCTGAGATTTCTAATCTCACTTCCCAGTATAAGGAACTAAGGAAAAAAAAAGTAGACAATTATATTGGATTGGTGTAAACCTATAAAGTATTCTAAAGCACAGGCAGGTGCTAAGTTGAAGCAGAGCCCTAGAGCCCTCTTGCTGGTTTCTAGAGAATATGAGTAGTTCTCAAGATTTGAGTCAGGACATAAAAGACTGCATATAGAATATCTTCCTGCTATGTAATGACCTCCTCCACTCCACAAGTCAGTCACCATCTCCCTTTCTACTCCCCCCCAAAAGAGTGGATAATATCCTGGTCACAACAAACTCAGTTACCAAAGTCCTGCTTAACAGCTACACTGCGACACCACTCCTTTTGTTACTGTTATTGTATGCACATTAACATTGTTCGGTTGTTTTTGTGTCAGAAAAAGTGACAACATTTTTTATTTGCAAGACCACAATACTGGTTCTGAGTGACTTCATGAGGTAAATTAGAAAAAAAATCAAAATAATTTTCTTATTTAAAATAAACATCAGCCTACACAGAGCTGTCCAGCAGCCTCCCTTTCACAACAATAGTTCATAATACAGAGTCAATTAACTGAAATATGCTAGCAGAATAACAATTGATGACTTACCATCATGAACTTTGCATTCCATTGTGCTCCTTACAAATTTATAATGACAGGTGAGCACACACAAAGCCCCCAATAATTGACAATATAAAGAAAAGGTAGAGGTATGATCCTATGCCCAAAAAAACCATGGAATGCATGTAATTTAGAGCGGTTATGCTTGGCTATTCTTAACCAAGTTTCATGCCAGTCTCAAGAAACCTAAGTGTCCCACTACTACCTGAAAGCCCTGCAGAAAACCCCTTAGAGACAGAGGAGATGGAAACCTGAGAGGCCAAACTGAGAACTCCAGAAGTCAAGGGGAATCGTGACACCTGCTCTGAATCCAGGCTTCTTAGCTGAGACATCCTGGTACATATGAACAGTATGGCCAGTGGCTGGGGAAGACCCAGTCTCCAATATATANGCTATTCTTAACCAAGTTTCATGCCAGTCTCAAGAAACCTAAGTGTCCCACTACTACCTGAAAGCCCTGCAGAAAACCCCTTAGAGACAGAGGAGATGGAAACCTGAGAGGCCAAACTGAGAACTCCAGAAGTCAAGGGGAATCGTGACACCTGCTCTGAATCCAGGCTTCTTAGCTGAGACATCCTGGTACATATGAACAGTATGGCCAGTGGCTGGTGAAGACCCAGTCTCCAATATATATGCATTGGCCTCATGGCACATGCCCAAAACATGATACACCAGAGGCACAGGCTTTTCTTCATACAAATTATGCTTCTGTGTAGTGGATAAGAACACTAAAGCATGACAACATTATTAAGGCAGCAAAGATATTGAAGAATCACAGAAGGGTTTGGGTTGGAAGGCAGATGAAAGATCATGTAGTTCTAATTCCTCTGCCATGGTCAGGGACACTTTCCATTAGTCCAGGTTGCTCAGGGCCCCATTCAACCTGGCCTTGAACATTTCCAGAGATGGGGCATTCATAGCTTTTCTAGATAAACTGTTCCAGTACCTTACTATACTCACAATAAAAAATTTCTTTCTTCTGTCTAATTTAAATCTCCTCTTTTTCAGTTTAATTCCATTGCCCCTTGTTTTATCACTGCACATCCTTGCTAAAAGTCCCTCTTCAGATTTTTTTTAGACTCCCCTTAGGTACTGAAATGTCGCTAGAAAGTCACTCTGGAATCTCTTTTTCTCTAGGCCAAACATCTCTGATTCTCTCAGCCTTTCCTCATCGAAGTGGTGCTCCATCCCTGTGATCATCTTTGTGTCATTCCTCTAGACTTTCTCCAACACGCTCGTGTTCTTCCTGTGCTGGGGAGCCTGGAGCTGGATGCAGCACT
>VZRX01000020.1:38435-57534 GCA_013398075.1 Notiomystis cincta
AAACCTATAAAGTATTCTAAAGCACAGGCAGGTGCTAAGTTGAAGCAGAGCCCTAGAGCCCTCTTGCTGGTTTCTAGAGAATATGAGTAGTTCTCAAGATTTGAGTCAGGACATAAAAGACTGCATATAGAATATCTTCCTGCTATGTAATGACCTCCTCCACTCCACAAGTCAGTCACCATCTCCCTTTCTACTCCCCCCCAAAAGAGTGGATAATATCCTGGTCACAACAAACTCAGTTACCAAAGTCCTGCTTAACAGCTACACTGCGACACCACTCCTTTTGTTACTGTTATTGTATGCACATTAACATTGTTCGGTTGTTTTTGTGTCAGAAAAAGTGACAACATTTTTTATTTGCAAGACCACAATACTGGTTCTGAGTGACTTCATGAGGTAAATTAGAAAAAAAATCAAAATAATTTTCTTATTTAAAATAAACATCAGCCTACACAGAGCTGTCCAGCAGCCTCCCTTTCACAACAATAGTTCATAATACAGAGTCAATTAACTGAAATATGCTAGCAGAATAACAATTGATGACTTACCATCATGAACTTTGCATTCCATTGTGCTCCTTACAAATTTATAATGACAGGTGAGCACACACAAAGCCCCCAATAATTGACAATATAAAGAAAAGGTAGAGGTATGATCCTATGCCCAAAAAAACCATGGAATGCATGTAATTTAGAGCGGTTATGCTTGGCTATTCTTAACCAAGTTTCATGCCAGTCTCAAGAAACCTAAGTGTCCCACTACTACCTGAAAGCCCTGCAGAAAACCCCTTAGAGACAGAGGAGATGGAAACCTGAGAGGCCAAACTGAGAACTCCAGAAGTCAAGGGGAATCGTGACACCTGCTCTGAATCCAGGCTTCTTAGCTGAGACATCCTGGTACATATGAACAGTATGGCCAGTGGCTGGTGAAGACCCAGTCTCCAATATATATGCATTGGCCTCATGGCACATGCCCAAAACATGATACACCAGAGGCACAGGCTTTTCTTCATACAAATTATGCTTCTGTGTAGTGGATAAGAACACTAAAGCATGACAACATTATTAAGGCAGCAAAGATATTGAAGAATCACAGAAGGGTTTGGGTTGGAAGGCAGATGAAAGATCATGTAGTTCTAATTCCTCTGCCATGGTCAGGGACACTTTCCATTAGTCCAGGTTGCTCAGGGCCCCATTCAACCTGGCCTTGAACATTTCCAGAGATGGGGCATTCATAGCTTTTCTAGATAAACTGTTCCAGTACCTTACTATACTCACAATAAAAAATTTCTTTCTTCTGTCTAATTTAAATCTCCTCTTTTTCAGTTTAATTCCATTGCCCCTTGTTTTATCACTGCACATCCTTGCTAAAAGTCCCTCTTCAGATTTTTTTTAGACTCCCCTTAGGTACTGAAATGTCGCTAGAAAGTCACTCTGGAATCTCTTTTTCTCTAGGCCAAACATCTCTGATTCTCTCAGCCTTTCCTCATCGAAGTGGTGCTCCATCCCTGTGATCATCTTTGTGTCATTCCTCTAGACTTTCTCCAACACGCTCGTGTTCTTCCTGTGCTGGGGAGCCTGGAGCTGGATGCAGCACTGCAGGTGGGGTCTCAGTGGAGTGGAGCAGAGGTGCAGACTGTGAACTCCATTACTCTCCTGTACCACATGCACACACCAGCACACAGAGGTAATACTCCCACCTTCTCAGCAGTTTTGCCAGTGGCCAGGAGAGCGAGGCAGGGTGCAACCTGGTATCAGTGACACTGCTGTTACAAGTAGGCCAGAGTTCAGATGGTTCTGCCAATGCATCAGCAGGTATTACTTTAAGCTACAAAACCTATAGATTTTTTTAGAAACAGATTTTATTTTACTAATGTATTTAGTTTCTCTTCAAAGTCATGACTTCCATGTTTTCTTTTTATATAGCAGCAAATATAGTAAAGACATATATATGGCAGGATATACATATACTGCATAGGAAGGATTAAACCAACCCTCGAGAAAGCCCAAATACCAGGCACCTGTTCAAAAAGCTTAAATATTTATCTACCCCCAACCATCTTTTATAGAAACTTCCTCTCCTCACAGAAATTCTGTATTCTGGAACTTGTACTGTAAATTCCTTATGGTAAAATAGGAACAAGAGTGTTCCACAGAGCAAGACCCATAATACAACAACTATAAATGAAACACTGAATAGCGCTAAACTCTTTCCTCTTCATCCTAACTCCTGGCAGTTGATCTTCACTGGAATCACAAGGTGTATCAAAAAGACTTCAAACTAGAAAAAACCCTACACATTTCAGCTACAATTCCCCACTATGGAATATAACTGTTTTTATAGTTAGTCCTCTATTGACATTTTTGAAAAGTATTTTTAAGCTTCTTCACAACTGAAAAACAACAGAAGCAACCAAAATATCTCCAGTTTTTTGATTCTGTAGTGGAATATTGAAGTGAGTTCTTTAATGCTTTGAAAGAGTATGCTAGTATGAATATATATTTTACTCATTGTATGCTGCCTAGGAGAACATTTCTAATATTTATTTATTCTTCCTTCATTTTAACATCAAGTAGGACCCAAGATTTAGTAATAAAAGGCAAAAATACAAATAAAAGTAATTTGTAAGTGGTCCATTCTGTTCAGTGCTGTCTTGCAATATAAAAATCCTTTTTATTCTCTTTGGTCTTTTTGAATGATTTGACTTGTACAAGCCAGAATCATTTTGTTGTATGCTTATGGAAAATGAAAAATCTTGTCTGTAGCAATATCAAATCATTTATACACAGCAGACATCAGCTGTCATTTCTGTCTATCCCAGCAGTACACCCCCTCCCACACTTCTCTCTTTAGTCTAGGTGAGCTGTCAAGTTTCTAGTTTCTGATGTGTATTTACATCATTCAATGACATCTGACAGTAGTGAAAGGCCACAGAAAACTGCTTATTGATCAGAGCAAAACTAGTTGACGGAACAGATGAGGTTGTATCACAGAAATGCAGCCACACTCAGGTGATGACATTTTGCTCCCTTGTATACAAGTGCTTAATGGAATACAACTTCATTATATCATGCCACTAGTGTTTAAAGAATTGCACAGTTCTCATGAGTGTTTTGTCTATGCGGTGATGAGGACAATCTATTTGTACTGGTACCAATATATTACTACCCTGTTTTGCTCATGAACACTTGCAAACTACCAGCCAATGTGTCCTGATGAATATAATAAGAGACACTGAAGACTCAATCTTGCCAAAATCTAATTGAGCTGACCTTTTAAAAAAAGATGGAATTACCATTTAGGGAGCCAGATCTACTTGAGATTTAGTTCTGCAGAATTCTGTGCTGCTTAGTAAAGACATTTTAAATGACCACTTTTATGCTTGGGACCGGTACAGTTTCCCAGTGGAAGTGATAACTCATCATTAGTATTTCAGAGGTTATTATATCAACTTGTATGAGAGTCTTTCAAACTGTATTGATTTAAATGCTGAGGCATTCATGAGCAGAGGCTCTCCATATAAAATGTCCTGCAGCTAAAATATTCATTTTCTTATTTTCATTACTTTCTTCTTTTGTTATCTTGAACAGAAAACTCATTTTCCACAGAGTAACCTGTCAGGGTATAATTACACTATACAACCATTTCTTACAGAATCTATGTTTGCATTAGCAGTCTAACTGAAAAACTCAGAACAATGTT
The DNA here is from genome assembly GCA_013398075.1 of Notiomystis cincta. Classification (NCBI taxonomy): domain Eukaryota; kingdom Metazoa; phylum Chordata; class Aves; order Passeriformes; family Notiomystidae; genus Notiomystis; species Notiomystis cincta. Next base: position 42,138 of record VZRX01000020.1, read on the forward strand.
AGCAATAAATAAACTACAGTGATACAAAAAAAGCCAGTATATTACAAGTAATACCTGAAGGTTCTGAAATCATGAAACTTCTAGGGGTACAGCACAAACATCAGCAGACCTTGCCATTTCATATCTTACAGAAGACAGTGGCAGTAGGTTTTTGTTTCCAAGAAAAAATCCAGGAGGAGAAAAGATGCTGATGGTCCAAAAGTTGCTCTTTACAATGGGTAAGTGATGTTCAACCTTTCTAAGCTAAGCCTTGCATTTAGGCTAACTGCTTATAAACTAATACAGTCTTCTAATTCAAAACAAAATTATTCACCACCTCAGACACAGAAAATTCTTTCCATTTAAAGGGGAAAGAAATAAAAGACTCAGTTCTCAGAGAAGGCATTTCCTATACCTTAATTTAGGCAAACTGCATGAAAGTAGAGGCTGACTAAATCCAAATCCCACACAACTAGAGAAATCCAGGCTTTAAAAATAATATCTTAAACACGCAGAATACATCTTCTGCTATTTCACAGTAGAAATAATACGGACTAATCTGTACAAACTTAACAACAAAGGAAAAAGGTGACAGCAGTCTTGCTAATTTTCAGTCCAGTTGTTATCACCAGAACTACTTTCAGACAAAACCAGTAACATCTTGTTCTTTTCTTGGTGTTCTTGTAATGCACTGTCTGCAAAAAATCTAGAAGAATTTTGCTTTCAGACTCAAAAAACTTAGGGTAAACTGAGATTTTCAGAGGTCATCTGGCTAAGACTGAATCAAGCTCCAAGTACAGAGCAATTACCACTCTAATAAAGCTTTCTAATTCCTCTTCCAAAGAGGGGAAAAAATAAGACAACAAGACTGAATTTATTTTATTAATTCTGGCAAAACAATTTCCTAATTTCATTGGGGTTTTTTGTTTGTGTTTTTTCTTCTCAGAAGCAGATGAATTATCTCACTGAACCTTAAGAATTTCAATGTGTACTAATTATTTGTGACGGAAAATTTCAGTCTGGAAGCCAATATTTACAATCATTCACAAAAATGAAACCAAGAACTCATTCATAGCAAACAGCTTTCAAATACATCTTCAACATTTTTCACAGCTAGCTCAGTCTGCATCTAAAAGAAACTGTGTCATCTCAGATGCTGTGGTTAGCTGTCAGCATTTGTTTGCACATACACAAACCCATGCATATTTAATATGTACAGATCTAAGGGGAAAATAGAAGATAAAGAAACAGTCACACATTCAATGCATATAATGCCAAATGTCTAAAAAGCAAACTGTCTGTAAACTTCCTGAAATTAGTGGGAAGGAAAGAGGAAGTACCCTAGACAATGGACAAGTATGATAGGATGATATTTTAGGTATATGTAAGAAACTTATTTTAGCCCTGAAGATTTTTAAACAAAGAAAACAAAGAAGTGTTCTGCATTCTTCTGTAAAATCTTTTACTGCATCAGCTTTTACTCATAAGAACTCAAAATTATCAAGAAGAATAGAAGAATATCTTTAAACAAGAAGTTGAAGACAAATTACATTTTGTTCCTTCCAAGTCTAGTCCTTGTACTTTGTGCTTACATAGAAAACAGGAAATTCTCTTCATCTCAGTTGTCTGATATGCACAAATATCTGGGCTGAAAGCCTTGACACTGATACTGATGACAGCAGCAATTCCTAACCAATTATGAAAACCCAAAAAAACCCCTAAGTGAACCTACTTTTAATTTGATGTGGGATCTAAAACTATTTGTTTTATTTGAAATTTAAAGTATCTGTCCAAAGCACAAGAAACATCTATCTTCACTCAATGAAGTCACCCTGAAAGTGAAGGAAACTCTATTCAGTATCAGTAATTCCCAACCTGTGCTAACACCTTGGAGTCAGTTCTCTCAGGAAAAATATGAAGCCATATATTTCCACCCAATTAGAAACAGAGACTGTATAACAGGCTGCTGACATAAGGATGTAGAGAGGATGTGCAGAATTTAAAAGTGAATTATGATGAACACACTTCACTCAATCTTTCAATAATGTAAATCAACTTTACATCTGATAATGTTACTACTTAATTTCTTTTAGATTCAGCTTTTATTTTACTACGGCAGATCCTAATAGTACCACACAATAATCCAAATGACTTGCTCATATTTAGGGCACCATTTTAATATTCCTTGATTTCATTACACAAAAACATATATCACAGGCATTTGTTTCTGTTTTAGATGACACAGAAGACCTTTTCTTCCCTGTGAATAATTCACAGAAAACCACATCACTTCAAAAGAACAGAAACTGACTCTTTATGACAGGGATATATGAAATGGGTAAATGCCCAAGCCATTGCTCAAAGCATGCCTGTAGCAGTATCATCACTTCTTTCTGGACAGGCACACTTAGCTGAAGCAATGACTTTTCTGTTTTCTTAGTTAAACTCAGTGGAGTTAAAGTCAAAGTCAAAAGAAAAAAAACTAATACTTGGATTCATTATGCATTAGAGGCATTTTTGTTTGTTAGTGAATAAGTATAGGTTTTAGTGCCACAGACTGTCTTATAAAAAGTTCAGAATACACCAAGAACCCAATATTTCTAAAAGGAATCCTGAAAGACAAAGGAAAACAAGGGCGTGTAGTCACAAACATTACAATATTTGCTATTTTGCAGTAATTTACAATACTCTCTGTAATTCTGAATTCCAAAGTATGAAACACTACAACCTTCATCTATCATATAATTTCATCTTTTCCTTGGAAAACATCACTTAGGAGACATCTTTCAAGCAGGGATTCATCTTTGCACTGAAGGCACACCACTCAAAAGGATTCCACATTGAGCATTTATGACAACTTCAGCAGTGCCACTTTTTGATTCCTTCTCCAGGATCAGTCTTCTTACTCTGTTCCTTGACAAAATTATCAATTTTTGTTCTGTACAAATTTTAGTGTACAAGGAGCAACTTCCAAAACCAGTATGACATTTACTACTGTATGATGTAACCTGTCTTTTCACCCTGTTTAGATGGCTTGACTGATCAATTCTCAATTACATTATTGCTTGAGCCTTTGAAATCTTTTCCATTTTTCCTTGTTTTATTTTTTAAAGTTAACTTTTAAGCTTTTTATATTAAATACAGATATACCTGAAAAGGTAAATGATATATCAGTGATTTAAGAAAAGCCTAAATAGAATCAAAATTTATAATGTACCAACAGAAAAGCAGTATATAGACAAAAAAGGAATCACATGTTTTAAAATAAACCATAGAAATACTGTTTCAGTGAATAAAGTGATAAAGTATTTTTAAGTTCTCAGATCTTATAACCTGTACCCTTTATCTGGTCTGAACATATAAATCTGGTCATTTTGTCAACATTCTTTAAAAAACATTTTTTGGATATGTTTTGAAGAGAGTCCATCTTTTCTCTATGGATGAAGAAGCAAAGGAATGGTTTGGTTGGTTTTTTTATTCTATTATCTCATTCACCAGGTTGCTGTGTGAAAATATAGTTCACTATGTTGATATTTGTCATATTCCTGATTCATATCAAACCCCTGGGCTCTCCAAGACTTATTTCATTCTGACTCCAAATTGATAGCTTTTTTTAAGAAAAAGGTGCAAAAATTAATACAAGTAATCACTAAGACAACCATTTGCTGTAACCAAATACTTCCTCAAAACAAACCGAAACACAAACAATGCCCAAACCCTGTAATCTCCCAATTATCACTACTCATTTATCATTAACCATTAGAATAAATGGTCTGTGGGTCATGTTATGTGCTATGGTAAGTATTAGCATGACCTAGCTGAAGCTCATAATCTCTGTGCTATCATGTTAGCAACAATACTGTAAAGCTACTGCAGAATTTTGCTACCATGCATCAACCAAAGAGTTGGAAACACTCACGTTTACTCTTTCAAAGTTATGATAAACATATTAAAAGATAATAAAGTACTTGAAATTAATTTGAAATTAGTTTTGATGGGGATCTGGAGTTAGACAAGTAGCCATGTTATGGTACTCTGGGCCAAAAGGAACTGTGTTTGATCCTCACTACTAGCTTTAGAATCCTCAGCACAAGAGGGACACGAAATTCCTGGGGTAGGGCCAACAGATGGCTTCAAATGTTTTTAGGGGACTGGAGACTATTTCTTATGAGGAAGGCTGAGGGAGCTGGGACTATTTACTCTTGAGAAGAGTTGGCTAAGAGGGGACCTCATCAATGTTTATTAGTATTTGAAGGGAGAGTGCCAAGAGGATGCACCAGGCTCTTCTTGGTGCTGCCCAGCAACTGATTGAGGCAACAGACAGAAACTGATGCACTGGAAGTTCCACCTGAACATGTGGAAGAACTTCACTGTGAGAGTGACTGAGCACTGGAAAAATTGCCCTGAGGTTTTGGAGTCTCCCTCACTGGAGGATATTCAAAAGCCATCTGGACACAATCTTGAGTAAAGTACTCTATGGGACCCTCTTTGAACACAGAGGTTGGACAAAGTAACCTCCAGCAGTCCCTTCCAACCTTAAACATTCTCTGATTCTATGAAAAGGAGAGCAAGCTTTTCTTTCAAAGATCAATTTTGAAGACATAAAGGCAATATATAAAGGCATTGAAATATGTTTGGCTTAGATGACCAGAACAACCAATACACCTAGGGGCAGAGAGAATAAAGTAAAGCTGTGATTTATTCAAGCCATAATGACTTCACTGGAAATGCAGAGAAAAAATATTGCAAGAAAGAAAAACAAGTAGTCTCACTAAAAAAAAACACATTAAAGTTGAATTAATTTTGTGAATTCAAGTAACATTTGCTGGGAAGATGCTAATAGTTTTTATGTTACAGGAGTACAAAATTTGTTATTCTATTCCAATTTAAAATGCAGCATAGTCACTTAAAGACACTTCTCTGCTTGTAAGATACCAATTTTTAACTACTTAAAGAACAAAGTATCAGTTTTATGAACTGAGAATACAAGGAAAAGATTGATATTCTTATCGCTTCTTTCTTCACCATTCCCTTTCTTCCCTGCTACATGCTTCTATGTAAAGACACAACAGTTAAGGAAAAGTAGAAACAATGATACTCTTTACTGTAATAAAAAATTACCAACAAAAACAGAATTTCTACACCTCACTGAATAAAGGGAGACAGACACACATTTGAGCTGTTCTTTTGTTTTCTTGTCAAAGTGCAATGTATGTAAAGGTGATCAGCACAAGTTTTCAGATATCCTTATCAATCAAATTAAGCAAATCTCATCAGGCACAGAAAAACAAGCAAATGCTTGTTGCTTGGTCCTTACTACCTTCTTATTACTTTTTCTGCTCCCATCTGCTCTTGTGTCAGTATTACTGAAATTAATTGCTTTATCCTTACAGGCAGCCTCTGAAGCAAAGACCATGAGTATTACAAATATGCTCTCTCTGTTTCAGCTGACTCCACACAGTTACCAATACATTCCTGAACCAAATTACCACAGCAAGTCACCACTATGACTTGCCTGAGTTGGAAACTCAACTCTCAGATCCTGGATCTCAGATAAGCCACCAGACTGGGGTGACTTTTGCTGGAAAACTGGGCTTTCTCCACTTACATTGAAGATTCTCCATGGCTTCCAACTCTTGAAATAAGACCTGAGCTCCTGTGCACAACAGGTGCACAGAATAACAAAAGTGTATAAACTACCACAGTAAGTGTGGAAGAGGAGATCATGGAAAGGATAAGAATATAAATAGAACAGCTAGTTTCATCAAATTATGTGCAATGCACCCCTCTTTAAGAAATCTTAGTAAAGAAAGTATTACAAACTACAAATCTCAGTCTTTAATTTCAAACTGGATAAATATGCCATTTAAGAACAGACTATGTCTTTTCACAAGTATTGAGATGCTTTCATCTTTCTTCAATCTTATACAGAAAACATTTTAAATCCTAAGATATAGATTTTACAGGAGAGCAGGAGGAAAAGATATATTTCACAACGCTGCCACTACAGAAAAACTGGAAGCAGATGGATCTTATATATTGGTTTGAAGTGACCGCATTGATCATCAACTAGTTGCACAATTAACTGCCTGACTTAGAAGACCAGGATATCTTCACCCATCTATTTCATTTAACAGATGCACACATGCTTGATATCCTTCTGCCAGAGTTTTAAAAATGGCCTTAAGTCTGACTTTAAGAGAAATGGAAGAATACATTAATGAAGCATTTATGTGGCACATTGACCTGCCTCACCAGACTTTCCAGCCGTTTATTGAGTTAGGGCATGGAAATACAGTAACTCCAACCAGAATCACTTTCTTTTTATCACACTCTCTTTCAGCGAACTATGAAGACTCTCTCAGAGACTCTTCAGAAACTGTATCATTAGATATCCAGTCTGTGATAGAGCCATGCTTCATAGTTAGTTTATAAAAGATTAACTATTATTCATGCTTTGTACAGATACTCCCAATTCAAAGAAAAAACAATAATTTAATAAAAAATAAGTAGAATTCTTCTCTAGGATTTCTTCAAGTGTGCTAGCATATGCAATTAAAAAGAGTAATTAAAATTACCAACATGTTTCCTAAATTCAATGCATAGAGTGACCCCTACTGGTCTGTTAGGCACCCCAGCAAAGATACAAACTGACAAGAGCCATCACTCCAAGGACTGAACCTGAGCTGACTTACAGGGACAGCCCTCAGGCTGAGCACGCATACCTTATTCAAGCTACAGAATGACTAATACTAATAACTTGGTAGAGGCAAAAATACTCTGGTGCTTCCAATGGCCTCTTCAACTTTAATTCCTCTTGTTATTATAAACGCCCAAAATTATCAAGTAGACAGCTTATAAAGAACACTACCTATATACCAATATCTACAGCTGAAAACCATATTATTGTGAAGAATTTTAATTAAAGAAAAAAAACCAATAACTTAAAAAACACCCAGAAGAAACAAATTTTAGTGTATAGATGCTTCTAAATAACAAAAATGTATACTTCCTGCACATTCACAATTGAATATGAATGGGAATTACAACAAGCCCCCATGATTCAGATTTTGCTTGCTACTCTTTTATTTTTTTATATATATAAAAAGCAACTCACAAGAGCATTTAATTATTTGTCTAAATACTGTCTGCTTTAATGTCCAAATAATAAGTGAGGTAATCAATAGTGCTCCATAACACACACAATTTATCACCTAATAAACTATTTTATTATTTTAGTGCTGAAGGAGAATCTATTCAAGACCATAGCACTAATACAAGTACATTAACAGGGAAGTAAAAGAAGGGAATGGCTGTTTATTTGAAGTGCTGAATGTTCTCTTGTATTTAGAAATTTATATATTAAACACACATACATATACTTGGATTAGAACCCAGCTAGAATCAAGAACTAGAAAACAGCAAAATTAAGCTAAGTGTGAATTCTAAATCCATTTCTTTGACCACTGGGCTTTTTAGTAACAAACACAGGATTACAACATAAAGTGCAGGAGACAAACAAAACAAACATTTGCTCCTGACTTCACTTCAGCTAGGACTAATCCAAACAACCTAGTAAGACAAAGCATTGCAGATTCCCTCTTCTGAGTAAACCTCTGTTTAGAAAGCTTAAGCAATTTCTCTGCTTCAAAACTTCTGCTAATTAAAAAGGAATATTCTGTAGGTGCTACAAGTTTCTATTGCACCTAAACCAAGTCAGCCCAGTGTTGCTCAATACGTGCTCATACTGGGAGCTTACAAAAAAGGCTGCTCAGGAGTGGCTGAGTTAGCCTCCAGATCCAGAGGCAAAACCTGGACCTCTGGGTGTTTCAGTGGCCACCAGCAGGCTGACCCGCACCCTGGCTCTTGCTTCTGACCACTAGTCAAGATGCTGAAGCAAATAACTACAGCCACAAGTTATTTTTAAAATGCATTCAATCAGTTCTAGCTTAGTACACCAAATCCCTTGAGCTTTCAACAGGAGCTCAGCATTTTAGAGAGATTTTATTTTTGGGAGCCATATTTAAATATTTACAATGTTACACAAAGGAGAGTAAAAAAAAAAAAAAAAAAAAAGAAACCAACAGTGACATGCTATAAAACATTTAAGAAGCCTGTAACTCAGCTATTTCCCCCCTGAACTATACAGTGAACTTTTCCATTGTTTTCACTGAAATACTGAGTACTACAACATCCACTGTAAAAGTACAAATTTAGATGTTATTCCATCAAAAGAAATACAACAAAACCATTAAGGTTAAAAGTCAAGAATGCCAAAGTCACAGGATTCAAGAAATAATCCTGTCCATGTACAATTTAATCAATCCCATTGGGCTTGCCTCAAGTGATAATTAAAAACTTATTCCTCAAGATCTTTACAGTATTCATTGAGCAAGCATTCTACCATTGTTGTGGTTCGTCTTGCTCATGTTTGATCCCAAGCCTTGTAAGTGCCCTCTAAACACAAAACTGAACCAAATACCAAGCAGAGTGGTGCAGTTCATTCACTGAAGAGCAGGGATGTCATCCAGAGGGACTTCGACAGGCTTGACAAGTGAGCCCATATGAACTTCATGAAATTCAACACAGGCAAGAGCAAATGTGGGTTTGGTTAACCCTCAGTATCAGCATAGGCTGGAGTATGAATGGATTGAGAGCAGCCTGGCAGAAAAAGATTTGGGCTTCTGGTGAATGAAAAGTTGGGCATGACCCAGCAATGTGCACTCAGAGCCCAGAAAGTCAATTGCATTCCTCTCTGCTCTCTGGCGAGATTCCACCTGAAGTGCTTGGTCCTCAGTGACACAAAAGACACAGATTGGTTGGAGCAGGTCCAGAGAAGGGACACAGAATTGGCCAGAGAGCTGAAACATTCCTGCTGTGAAGAGTTGTAAAAGAAAAGAGTTGTGGTTGTTCAGCCCAAGACAAGAAGGCTCCAGGGAGATCATTTTGTGGCCTTTCAATATATAATGTGGGCTTACAGGGAAGATGGAGACAGGCTAATTTTTACCAAGGTTTGTAGCGACAGGACAAGAGGCAACATCAACTCTTAAATTAAGAGCATAGATTTAGATTGGAAACAAGGAAGAATCTTTTATGATGAGGGTGGTGAGACACTGGAACAGGTTGCTCAGAGAAGCTGTGGATATGCCATCACTGGAAGTGCCAAAGGTCAGGCTGAATCTAACCAGGAACGTGATCTAGTGAAAGGTGTCCCTGCCCATGGCAAAGGGTTGGATTAGACAATTTCTAAATCTTTCCAATCCAAACCATTTCACAATTCAGTGCAAGAACACATTTTATATTTCCAAGCTGTCTATACCAGAAAAGGGCCCTAAGTCTATTTGGAACCTTGATTCCCTCTCTGTGGTAGTAGAAAGTAGTGTAATGCCAAAGATATGGCCAAGGCAGCTTCAGTACCAGACATATTACTCTGACAGAAGGCTACCTGATCAAACCTCTTTATCTGTTTTAATTTCAAATCCCTCATCTTTGTACAGCAGTGCAAATCTGTGGTTTGACTGCATGGGTACAAAACCAAATTTGGCTGACCTGGGGATTTCCTTCCTTAGCTTCTTTTCTGACTATGCCTCATAGCACTACCTTGTCTCATCTGCTCTCCACTAGCAGCTGAGCAGTCCAGGCATGCACAGAGCTCTTGGGTTATAACACCCAGAAAGAGGTTAGTCGGTAATCAAAGTTAAATCTTGTGTCTCCAGTGCTTGCAGGATGCAGTGCTGGGGCCTCTGAATGGCTGACAGTCAATATATGCCAGCCATAAGATAGCTTACCTGGCTACAAAATTCATTCTCAGGGGAATGATAAATTAGTTCTCAATGCTCTTCTGCAAGTCTGCTCACAATTTGTAAATGGAATCATGTTTTACTGTCTAAAAATAAGAAATTAAAAACTTTTGTAATGTAGGAGGTAAGAATGGGTTTATAACTGGGCACTGAGTAAATGTGTCAACACAATGTTGACTTGCGTTGCCTACTCATGCTGCTCAGCACAACCTCACCCTGTTACCTTGAGATATATAGAAATAGCATATTTGAGCTATGAGGAGCAAAAAAATTTCACTCTGATCATATTCCTTGTCAGTGACCATGATTCCTGCATACTAGGGATATTTAAATCACTTAGCATCAAACCTCAGACTAATGAGAAACACAGCAGTGAAATATGAGAGGTTTCTACTTAGTGTTCAGGACAGTGGCACATCACCATACTGCTGTGCATCCAATATTTTCCACCAAGCCTTCTGTTTTAAGGTATTATTCTTGCTGAAACTGCAGAAGATTTTTTGATGATTTCCACGGTGTGAAGGGTAAAAAGCTACATCTAAACATAAGCAATAAATGGATTACACACGTCAAGAATTAAGTGAAGCTGAAGTATCTGTGTATGTCCTTGGCTAAGAGTAGCAAGAGAGAACTAGAATGGCAAGTGGCAGAGCACTGTTCTTTGACAACGCTCTGTCTTCGACTTGTGGCAAGGCACATGATCACATCATGGAATGGATCATATCAGTGCCTCACAGAAAGCAAACAAGAACTTAGTACTGCAAGTCATTACATAATGCCTCCTGCATTATGGGCATTAAGGGCAGAGACAAGGTCTGCCATTACCAGTGAACATACAAGAAACACCAGGAAATGGAGATAATGCTGATGCTTGAGCACACACTAACAAAGCAGCAGCAACTCTTCCCACGAAATTAAAAATATGTACCTAATTCATTAATCAAATGCAAGACTAGGTGATACCTACAGCAAGTTCTGCAGATAAGGTATATAACTTGGAAAAAATTGTTGTCCTACAAATCCCTTTGAAACAATCTTTTAAAAATACAATTTTTTTATCAGCTCCTGAAAACACTCAGGAGCAAATGACACAAATTGCTTGGTCTTCTGTTATTTGTCATTTAGTAAACCTGAAGAGCTTTCTAACTTGCAGAGTCTATCTTCACGCCCTTTAGATGAGACAGGATGGAGGTGAAACGTATCTGTGAGCAGGACTGGGATTAGAGATCAGACCTCTGACAGAACTACTAACCCTCCTGTCCCCACACTGCTTTCTGCTTCACAGCTAAGCCACCAATCGAATCACCTCTTAAAAAGTCACACATCTAGCAACTTAAGCACTTAGAAAGCCTTCATTTTGTGGCAAATACTGAAAGAGGCATACTGACTGAAGTAAGAGTAGCACTGAATTTTTGGAGTTTCCTGGCTAGTTTATAGAGGGAGATGTGGGCCCTGATGTTCTGCACCTCCCTTCGTTACAATGTACATTTACAGTTATGGAACTGGATACATGCAGTCCGATTCTGAAGCATTAAACAGGATACGTACCAAACACAAATACTTTACTGAATAATATTAGCTATGTCTAAAAATGGGGAAAAAATTAGAATTTTTTTCCTCCCAAAAAGACCTTGAACAAGTCTTACCTGAGCAAATTAAGAAATTATGTTTTTTCTCTTGCATGAAGAAACAGAGTTGAAGTTCATGATTGTTTCAGCAACTGTTCCTTTATGAGATGCCTCTACACTTCCCAAGAGAAGAGAAAGAACTACTTTGTATGGACTCTTTAAGAGTTTTAGAAAGCCACAGAATTTGTAAGAAATAAAAGATTAGGGGATGGATATAAATAAAATTTTTTAAATAATGCAAAGGATGACAGCCAAGTGTCAGGGGAGTCTCACAAAAAGGAGCTTGAGGTCTATTCTGGCTCTGTGTTTCTGGAAGTTACCTTGCTCCTCCTACTGTCTCCAGGCAGGACCAACTGTACTTCTTACTCTTGACAGAAACTCCTAAGCCTCATACAAGCAAAGCTTCCATACCCTGCCCCTGAAGAGTGCTCTGGTGCTGTTGTGTCTTTATTATTCAGCACCATTTCATAATTAGCCCCGCACTTCTGGTGGATAGGGCAGACAACTGCACAGCACAAGACCACAACACTGCCAATACACAGACCTACTGCCCATGTTTTCCAACAGCTTTTTGTTGCTAGGGATTGTCATGCGGTTCTACTCCCTGTTTTGGTTTCTATCTAAAGAGCTCCTTCACATTGGTCAGAGATCCAGAAAGCAATGTAACTTCTTGTATGTGCTCCTACAGTGCCTTCTTTTGTCTACACTTTTTCTCATACACTCTCATATTTCTTAGAATGCAGTACCTAAAACTGGTCACGGTACTCCACACTTAAGTATACACTCCACACCCTTGACCTTTTTGTTATATTCATCTTTTGAAATCCCAATATGCATTTGCCTGGTGACATGGCCATGGTTATCATGATGCATGATAACCCCCAGACCCCTTCAGGAATATCTGTTGCCTAATTTTTTGGATGTTACTCCATGTAACTGATTATTTTTTGATAAATATAACACTTGGCATCAGTTCTTACAGAGTTAGCACCTTGTTTTCCTTTCTTAAATAAACTTTCCAACTTATCAAAATTATTTTAAACTCTACTCTTGCTCTCCAGCATGTTCACAGTCACTTCCACCTTGGTGTTGGTGGCAAACTTCAGTAAAGACATTCTCATTCCATCATCCACATCACTAAAACATCAAGTTATACTGGAACCCAAACAGACCCCTCAGCAATACCACCCAATAATCCTTCCAGTGTTGACATAAGCATGTGCTTCTGTGTATCTGCACCTACAAACATGTGTGTGTGCATGGCCATCTATGTTCTGTTCCATCTGAATATAAGGACATTACACTGACCACAGTACTTTGTTGGTTTTGATGTTGGTGTAGTGGCAACTGATTTATGTTGCCTTCTGTACAAAGCTTGTGATAACAGCATGCTCACTGGATTTAACTAACTTCTACTCTCCACAACTACTCCCAGGAAATCATGCAGAGATATTTTACTGAGGCACAAGTAGCATACACAAAGGCTAGCACACTGTAAAAATCTATGCTGTTTTAAGAAGTAATCATACAAAAAACTCCACCAAGAAATAAAAGCAAAACATGCTTTCAAAAGTTAACATCAAGCTTAAAAAGAAACTTTTACTTCTTTCTTCTTATGTGCAATAATGAACAGTAAGTTCCGGTCATAACACAGAATTACTCTGAGGAATTGTTTAAAACAACACTATTTTTCTGAACATATTCAGAACAAACAAAGGAAAAAATGCAGGCTCATTTTAAAAATTTGCTTAGCTATACAAAGCTGCTAAGCAAAAGAGGAAGCTACTGCAGGAAAGAAAGTGGCAGAATTGCACAGACTTGCTGGCAGGGTGCTCAGAGTTACACCGCTGTCAAAAATTCCCCAGGTAAACATAAAAAGAAATAGTTTGTGCTGAAGCATTTTTATATATTCCTCAGAGATACCTTAAATATTAATAAGAACACATTTTAAAGCAATCTTTTAAATATTAAGGCACGTACATGTATACTATATTAATGTACGACTGAATAAAATCTGTTCTTCCCACAAGAGTCACTTTGAGGTGTGGGTTTTTTTAGTTTGGGGTTTTTTTTTTCTTTTTTGTTTTGTTTCGTTTTTATTGTCTCTCGAGAGAAATCCTTGTTAACCCAAACTAACATGTTCAAAACAGCAAAATTCAATGATCTGGCAGTTTTTAAGAACCGATTACTGACATGGTTTTGAATGTTTCTTAGATGAAATCACTAACTAACACCTTCACATTAATCGATTGGTGTCAGCAGAATTCTGGAGAGCTATGCTGCAGGCTCCAACACCAAAGTAGTAATCAATTAAGGAAGTCAGCTGAAAAAAATGATGCAAAGATCAGAGTTGTCAATGGCAAAATAATCTCATCTCAGTGGTGTCAAAGAAAGAGTAAAAAAATGCCACATACTTACTTCATGGTGTAAGAAAACAATTCCAGACAAAGATTTAGTAATCAAATCATTGCCAAATAAATACAACAATTAAAATCTATGAAGAAATTCTCCAGGAACCTATCTTTTAGGCCATATTTATGTAATTTTATAAAAGATACATGTTAGTATAAATAGCACAGGCTTTAAAAAAAATTTTTTTACAGTATTAAATAACATACTTGCTAAAAAAAACCCAGGATTTTTATTTAGAGAGTACTAATACTTCAAACAAATAATAAGAAAGTAAACACCAAGACATATATAGATCCAGTTTCCTTCCTGGAAACTAATTAATGTTTTTACACATTTTACACACTTTTTAAATAGGGACACTGTTTTTCTGCTGTATCACTCATCCATAAATAACTCTGAAGCACGAATAACACTGCTTTGGTGAGCTGCTAAGTTCTTGGACCTGCTGAGTTAGCAAGGATGTCCATAGCAGGGTGTTGAGAAGGGCAGTGTTAAATACCATTCAAAACAGGGTTCTCATTTCTCCATACTCTTTGTTTGGCTATCACCATCATGAGGGCCTCCACCAAACTACATGCCATAGAAAGCTACCTGACACAATCTGTAGTGCATTCTTTACCTTCCACAAGCAAACCATCAGAATCTATTAAAATTACTTTACGCCGATAGCACTGGAGACATGACAAATCACAGGCCAAGAGTCAGATACCAAAGAATGTGTCTCAGGGCGGTGGGGCCAGGCCCATTTGCAAGCAAATGATATTGTGCGAAGCTGGCATGCTCAGTGCATGACAAACTGATGCAATTTCAGCACTGTCGGAGAAGCTGGGTGAGATTTCTCTGATGCTGGCTATGGTTAGTGTACAGAATTGTGCAGAGTTCCCAGATTTGAATCACTTGGGGCCTGAAAGGGCTTCACTTGACAAGCCACAAATAATTACACTACACTCTTTCTATTGTACTCTATTACTTTGCCTCTTATCTCTAGGCTTTGAGCACTCATGAACAAGCAAGGTCGCTTCTATTTTGACCATGATGCAACAAAACATTGTTCTTTTGTGATATGATAAATAAAACACAGCCCTGCAGACTAAACATTTTTATCAGGTCCATTTTCCACTTTTATAAGCAACAACAACTTTGGGAGCTTGTTAGAAGAGTGGAGGTTGGAAATAACCATGCAGGCAAGTTCATGAGCTTTTCACTTAGGAGTGTGATACAGCTATCTCGTTATTGTAAAAACTCATTTGAGCAATAGGGCATTAAGTTCTTAGCCTGTAACAGATAACAGTTGTATCTGTGATTACTTTAAGCAGGTTTTTACCCCCTTTCAAATCAGCAATTTTTGACAATTTAGTAGCAAAAAATAGCTTTGAATGTGCAGCATGTTACCAGTTCTTTCCTACATACCAAACACACTTCAAAACTAACATTTTCATTATCAGTTCACAAAATGTATTATTTAAATACTTAGACAATTAGAAAAGTTGTGTTAGTGGTATTGTCCTGGCCACTGCATTCAAGGAGAGCAATGCTAACATTCACAATTGAAAAAAAAAAAAAAAAAGAAACAAAAAA
>VZRX01000020.1:57552-79434 GCA_013398075.1 Notiomystis cincta
AAACAAAAAATAAAGAAAAAAAAAGTGAAAAGCAGCAACTTTCATGGTTTAAGTAACTAATGTCTAGCCATCTTTTGTAGCTTACAGAACAATTTATTTCAGCAGAAATTTCCTTCTTCCACTGGTTAGACAAAAAAAAATTACTCCTTTAATTTAGAGTTCCATACTACAAATCAGATGGTACTGGGTTTTTTCACCCTTAAAACTATGTTTAGAGGTTTTCTGAAGCTGCAATTAGATACAAACCAGGAACAGAAAAATTTAAATATGAAGACTAAATGGACGTAGAGAAAAAATTATTCTGCCAAGCACTTTAAAACTGTTTCTGATCCCCATTATCATATTCTCCTTATTTTCCAGATAAATATATAACAGCAAGTAGGTATCAAAAGATAAAATGTTACAAGACTTCTTAGCTGCAAGAGCTGAACTTCTTACAAGGTATATTCTCCTACTTTGCCTCTAATTCAGGCCAGCATAAGGACTGGTTTATTGGAGAAAAGAAAATTACTATCTGCAATAACACTCTCATCAAGTTCTTACTGAATTGTTTTAAAATACACATAAAAATATTCTCTTCCTCTTCCCAAATGGCAATAAGAATTCATGGCAAAACTTAGATGTATGATATTGAAACATTTCTGAAGGAAGGTAAAACCAAAATTACAAACAGATTTTGATAGAGAGGACAAATATTAAAAGGAAATTTTAAATTAAAAAAAAAGAAGCAAAACCAACTACAAAACCCACAAAAAATCCCCCCAAAACCAAACAACAAACAAACAAAAACCAAACCACAAAGAAATCCACCTCAACTCAGCCATACTTAAGAATCTAGGGGCTTTCTAGTCACTGTCTCAGAGGCGATGGTGCAAAGATGCTATTCCTACCAATCACACAATCACATCCACATTCTGAGCACTCAGTAAAAGGAAAAGCCTTTAGCATTTTCTATTCAACACCAAAAGTAGATGTTTTTAGTAATTACTGACTTCTTATGCTCCCTCGCTAGAACATAAACCCAGAAGGGAGTTCTTTGGCTTTTAGAGAGAGAATGAATCTGTAATTGGAAATCAGCTTCCAAATGTTCTCAATCTTGTTTGCAAGAATGAAGCATTTTGAAGTTTTATAGGAAGTATGTCATCTCAGAGATATTTTTTCTTAGAATTTGGAATAAATCAGAAAAATAATAGGCTAATAAGTTTTCTGATTCTATAATGGCATAATTTTTAAATCCAATGTTGAGTTGCATTTTTTTCCCTTAATATCCATTTCTTCACATTTTCAAAGTGAAGCTAACATTTTTATTACATTCTCTGACATTGCTATAAATTTACTAGTCCATTAATTTATGTGTGAAGACACAATAATTTCGTTTTTCTCCACATCTTAAAAGAACAAGAAAGTCAGACTGTAATTACCATCACAGCTCAACTGCAAGAAGACACATAATCTCGGAGTCCTATTCCTGGAAAGAGCTTGATTATTCAATAAAGACTAGAGATGGAACTCTAAACACAAAGAGAGAGTCTTGTGCAAAACCAGAAGTAGAGGCATTTAGCTCAAGTATGTGTTTCTCAACATATATGGTCCTTTACCATAAAAGTAGTGTTTTGTAATCAATGAAGACTTGCTGCTGAGCAATTGATTATTTCACTACCTAATCAAGGCTTTGTTTGCTCTTTTGTTGATGATTAAAAGGAAAGCTTTAGACTGCATTATTTTCCAATCTGAAGATACTACAGCACTTGAATACCTTCTGCTCTGGTATGAAAAGGGGACCCATTTTTTAAAAGTGAATTACAGGAGAGAAAAGAAATATAAAAAATAAAATAATGAGGATTGGTAATTCTTATCTTACAATTTTCAATGCAACCTAGTGGGATAGAAGACTTTCCACATAAGTTTTATACTGTTTTCACTCTGACAAAGAATCAAGTAATCAAATAGTAAGAATACCTTTTTAGATATACAATGCTTTTCACAGCATCTCATCAGGAAACAATTCATATGAAGTGTAGATAAGGCCTTTCAAGAGTGAATTTTGAAACTCTGTGTAGCAGGTACATTATTCCATAATTGTCTCATAGAGGCCCTTGACTTAACTGGTACCCACAAACACTGTGACATCTAAAAAAATTATATACTAGATGGAGGCTGCAGTGGAGGTTTGGCTGTCACTTCTCATAAATTACTTACCGTAGTCATTACCCTGCAATGAGGGTGAATTTAACATCCAAAATCATCTTCTCAGATTTCTGACTCATATGCTCCTAGAACCAAAGGGTTTTTTTGAACGAGAGGTGGCGCTCTCACTGCACCAACAGAGGAGGCCTGAGAAGAAACATACTTTGTTTCAGAACCTGGCATGGAGATGGTGCTCCTTACTCATGGTACACTCCTTCTGCCTCATCTTATTTCAATGACTGAAAGTATCCAGGCCTGACTGTTGTGCCCCAAACACTTTATTTAAAAAAAAACAAAAACATCCCTACAACATTTATTGTTTTATGAAATAAAAAATTTATAACACAATACATAGGTTGAAATAATAATTTTAAACGATTGTTCACAGGAAGAGGGTATTCATGCTCTAGCTGCAAAACTCATCATCAGGACATCTCAGAGTAAGTTTATTAATAGACTACATACACTTCTCCTTTCATTTTCTATTAAAAATACAATGACATTTTCAAAGTGAATGACAACATTTCTGTTTAGTCATAAAAATCCCTTTAGAGAATGCGCTCCAAAATGCTTTTTTGGTCTTCCCCAAACAACAAAAAACTAAAAATGAAAAGTGGATACAAGTCCTCATATAATTCCTGTAAACCCAAAAAGATAATGGCTACTGACAGTAAGAGTATTCAGATCATGGTATCCTGAAAGCTTCCATCAGCACACTCCCATGGTGCATACCTAAACCAAGTATTTCCACAATACCCAAATGCAGCACTGAACTTATCCCACCAAGCACTCTGCACAGAAGCGCCTCTTAAATATCATACACTGAAACTCCAAGATAACTTAATAAATGCCATGACTAATTATCAATTAAACCTGGAATGAATTATATCAGGTGCTAAAAAATGCAAAGATCAATTAAAATTGCACTGCAGTAGGAAAAAAGGAGATCTGTACTCCATCTTCCCTCATGCTGCATTTTAAAGCCTGGTGTGTTCTCACTCCTGGCTAGTGGAAGAATGTACATACATTTAACACTATCTTTGTTGACATGATTTTACAGTTATCATGACTTGATGCTATCTGGAAACATCACCAGGAGCTGTTAAGCATGAGTCCTATGATGAAATAATTCCACTGATAGTATTACATTACTAACAAAATTTTGTCACCAATACCTCTCAAAGATACAATGCAATTCAAATAGATCTTTGTTGTGACGCGTGTCTAAATGTCCTGCTATCTCCAATCTTCCTGAAAATGTAAATTCCTCATTAAAACTGCAAACCAGCAGATATTGGGAGAGGAATGGATAATGGATGCTTTGCAGTTGTAGTGTGCAGACAGAACGTGCCAACTTCTGCTCTTTCAGATGGAAAATTGAGAGATAATCACGCTGCTGCTTCTATACTCAGGTGTTGACCCTCCCATCACAAATAAAGCAAAAGGCATTTGCTGCTCAGAGAAACCTTGCATGGCCCTTTCCAACACAACTGCACGACTGTGAATCAGGGCAACTGACCAGCGACTGGAGATCATGGAGCCATGTGTCTCCGTCTGGTCAGTCCACAGCTCCAACCGATCATTGTGTACAAATCCAGCCAGTTTTCACTTTACTTTTACCTTTTCCTAGTTTCTGTCTTAGCTGCCATCATGTGCTCTGCAAAATTCTTTGTGTCTTACTTTACACTCTTCGAGTTCCCTCTACATATCAAGTGGTCACTTTCATACCACTGACAAAGTCTGTCAAACAGGAAAACTGACTGGAGGAAAGAAATTTAATCATCACTGCTGACAAATGCACAAGTTACTCCCTAAAAAAAAAAAAAAAGAAAAAAAAAGTATTTTTAGCAACAGCAATCTGGTTTAAATTATCAAATCTATTTCCTCCACTAACACATGCACCTTCATTGGAACATCAAACCCACCAAAACCAACGATCAAAACAGCATTTTTCTGACATTACAGAATCACTGACATCTTCAAATTATCTTTTATCATCTTCACCATCCCTGTAGGAAAGAAATGCATCTGTACAGACCTACTCTGACTCATTTGTAGAGAAACCAGGACATCTGAAAACCCTCTGTGAAGACACTAAGACTGTAAAAAACTCTAATTAGATCCAATACATCAAATACTCCTGTTTAACTTCCTTGAACTTGGAGTAACTGGTGTGTCAGTGATTTCACCAGTACTTGTGACACAAGGTTAACACATGGTGAGCTTATAAAAGCCCAACTGGTAAGCAAGGACTCTTCACACTGGCAGGTTTCGTACTCAAGGCACTCAAAATCTGTTCAGATTTTTTAAAACTACCAAGTTTACACAGTCTAGAAAAGTGGAAATGAAAGGGATAGAATAGTAATACTTTGAAATCTTTTTACATGAAGTCATAATTACTCCCTCCATACTTTGTAATTACAAAACTTATAAATATTACCCTTTTATAACTTGTTATTGTGGTTTGTTCTAGGTCTTCATGGAAGAACAACTAAAAATTTCCCTTTTTGACTCTATGTACATTTATTTTAACATGAACACATAAAACACATAAACTATACTAAACTTTCGGTCTTTGTGGTTTTATACGTCCATAAAGAGAAGTACAGCTTTGTAACTAAGCTGCTGCTTCTGTGGAGGTAAAGCAAATGGATTTTCAAAAAACCCACATTTGTTTATGATCTTACATGTCAGATCTTACTTCTACATTTGCAACTTCAGGAGCAATTTGGAGAGTAGTATTGGAAGTGTTAATTAAAAATGCAGTAAGCACTTGTGTCAGTCAAGTATGCCCTCTGCTCTACAACACATTTAAATGTATGTCACCTTGACCTGCAATATACCACTGTAAAATTTTTTTGGTCAATATAAATCAAATGTACACTAATTTATTCAGTAAGTTTCCTGGGATCTGAATCAACATTAGAAATCTAACTAGTATTTATTATTCTGTTATTGACAAAGAGAGCATATTTAAATGACAACAAGAACACGTGGGTGTCATTTCGAAGTTGAATTGTTCTCTAGGGACATCCTTAGTAAGCGCCTACATTTAAAGGTCATTCACTGCCAAATTATGAACAACTGTTGCATTTATTAGCACAGGCTCAATAGTTTAGAAGCTGGTGTCATCAATTAAAACTGACAATGAAATTTAATTGTCCACCATGAAAACTGACATTTCCCATATTCTGTGTTTCATCAGTTTCTGTATACTCCAAACAGAACTGGAACAAGTGCAAGTTTACTCTGGGGTTTTTGTTTGGGCTTTTTGTGGGGGAGATATGGTTTTTTGGGGGGGGGATGGGGGGAAAAGACTTTCAAGATTTTATATCATAGGAATAGTGCTTTAGTAAAGCTGAGCGCCTGGAACAAACACCTTTGAAAGAACTGTGTTTCCCATTTACATTATTGACAGAACCCAATCTCAGGCATTGCATAGAAATATTTTTCCCTAATTTTTCTTTCTTATCTTTTATGTCCCTAATATTTTATCTCTCTGGTCAAGACCCTCCTCTATTTCTTAACTGCACTGTAGTTTTCCCTCTGAAGCTAGAGAGAAATTTCCACTTTCTATGGTAAGTCATTTCCACCCTCTTCCCAGAACTGATGGATTCCACTTTCCAAGTGCTGCCTAGCCTGACCAGGGACAAGAAGAAAACGAACTGAAACAATAGGCTTAAGCTGAAAACAAACCAGTAAGTTGGTAATGAATTCCCATAAAGAAAAGGACAAACATCCTTTTTGTTTTGTCTTTTCTTTCCAGGAAGTAAGAACACACAGTACAGTCTGCATCCAGGGGAACTGCATTCTGTTCCGCTAAAGATAAGGAACCCGAAACGCAGGGATGTCAGGAAAGCATGTTATGGTTGCAATGCAGAGCCAACACAGAGAGGAACAACTCTCCTTTTAGTCTCTCACTTCATGCAGGAGGTATGACCAACAGCTAGGACAACCATCACCACTCTTCTCAAAAAACTGTCCCAGACCACTGCTGGTCTGCAACGACCCCAGCAGTCACAGCGCAGACGGCACCCTCTGTAACCTGCTGGCCTGTGACTGGGCTGGTGGGCAGTCAGCACCTCAGCAATCTTCTATCTGCTTCCATCATCCTTTTCTGCTTTTAGTTGCATAATCTCTGATGGTTCCTTGTTCCAGCTACTCCAGTTCGACAACACACTTTAATTTTTGAGCAAGTGAGCACATGTGGGAAAGACAACAGTAAAATGATTGACCGTGTAAAGCAGTACTTCTGTGATCACAGAATTGCATCATAGTTTGGGTTAAAAGGGACTTTCACAGGTCATCTCATCTAACCCCTTTCTGCAAGGAGCATCTTCATCTAGATCAGGTTGCTGAGAGCCCCATCCCAACTGGCCTTGAACATTTCCAGGAATGTGCTATCTGAAACCTCTCTGGGCAACCTGTACAGGGTTTCACAAATCTCACTGTAAAAACTGTGTTCCTTATATGTACTCTGAATCTACCCTCTTTTAGTTTAAAAGCACTGCTTCCTGTTCTACTTGAAAAAGACCTACTAAAAAGCTTATCCTTGTCTTTCTTAAAAGCCTTGTTTATATATTGCAAACATGGAGGCCCAAAGTTCTCTCTTCTGCAGGCTGGACAGACAAACTCTTAGCCTTTCCTCACTGAAAGAGGAAAGCAGAGGTGCTCCATCCCTCTGATCCATTTTTTGTGGCCCCTCTCTGGACTCACTCCAACAGCCCTTCTCTTTCTTGTGTTAGGGACCCCAGAGCTGGATGATGCAGTGTTCCAGGTGGAACACGAGCAGAGGGGCAGAATCCCCTCCCTGCCCTGCTGCCCACTCTGCTTTGGGTGCAGCCCAGGACTCTCTGGCTCTCTGGGCTGGGAGTGCTCATGGCTGGGTCATGCCAGCCTCTCATTCAGCAGCATCCCCAAGTCCTTCTCACAGGGCTGCTCTCAACCCCTTCGTCTCCCAGCCTGGATTGATACCAAGGCTTGTCCAAATCCAGGTGCAGCGCCTTGCACTTGGCCTCTTTGAATCTCACTGAGGTCCCACAGACACACTTCTGGAGCTTGTCCAGGTCCCTCTGGATGGCATCCTGTCTTCAGGAGTGCCACCACACCACTCAGCTTGGTGTCACCTGTAGATTTGCTGAAGGTGCACTCCATCCTTTAGTCTATGCCATTAACAAAGATATTAAGTCACACTGGTCCCAGCACAGACCGCTGGTGGCACCCCTTGCCACTGACATCGACCGGGACTCTGGGCCATTGGCCATTACCCTCTGGACATGACCATCCAAACAAACCCTTGTCCATCTAACAGTCCACACCTTGAATCCAACTCTCTCCAGTTTAGAGCAGAATGCTGAAGGGGACTGTGCCAAAGGCTCTCCTGCAGTCCAGACAAATGACATCCGTAGCCCTTGCCTTGCACACTGATGTAGCCACTCTAGCACAAAAAGCCACAGGTTGGTCAGACAGGACTCGCCCGTGGTGCAGCTGTGCTGGCTGTCCCAAGGCACCTCCCTGTGCCTTAGCAGAGCTTCTGGGAGGATCTGTCCCATGACCTTCCCAGGCATGGAGGTGAGACTGACAGGTTGGTAGTTTGAAAGGTCCTCCTTTCTATGCTCTTTAAAGATGAGTACTCTTTTTTCCAGTCACCTGGGATTTCATATGACTTTTTAAATATTAAGGAGAGTGGCTTGGCAACTACAACAGCCAATTCCCTCAGGACTCTGGCATGCATCTTGTTGGGATCCACAGACTTAGGTATGTTCAGGTTCTTCATGAAACTTATCATCTCTTACAGTGGGGAAGTAACTTACTTCCCCATTCCCTGCCTTGCAGTCCATCCACTCAAGAACTGTGGGAAGAGAAACTGCAAGTGAAGACTGAAGCAAAAAAAAGTTATGTAGCTCAGCCTTTTCTTGTATAATTTCATAGCTAGTACAGAGCAATGGTAAGCTTTCATTAACCTCAGTTTTGCTGAAAGGAGGACATATAGTCACCCCTTTGAATTTCTGTACTTGGAACAATACTTAGGCAAATTATTTAGCAATATTACAAATTGGCAGTTACATTAGCATAAGCCTTCCTCATGAATAGCCCATAAGCCCTTTAAAACATAAAGGAAAGACACAAAGTTATTATCAGAATCGTTTTCCATATCTTCTCCTACAAGCATGCCCGACACAGACAAACTCTAGCTACAATTCCTCAGAGTTTCATGGTCATTCAAAGTATGATCATGTTTCATATGGAATGTAGAACAGAATCCCCTCACCTGACTGAAATGGCAAAATAATCATGCAAGAAAGACTACCAAAATCTACTGAACTACAGCAGCTTTCAGATCCAGGAGACGAACTCACCACCAGTAAATGACTCGAGAGGAAAAGTGCTGGAACAATCAACAGTGTCATAATAGAACATGTTCACTCACAGCACCATGTTATTGGAAGACCCCTAGAATCATATAGTTTCATTGCTGATTCCTTTGAAGCTTGCACAGCTTAACATTTATGAAATTTAAAAAAACCAAATCCTCTACATAGCACAGAGTCACAGACAGAATTACATTTAAAGGAACAGAAACTCACTAAGAACAAATACTAAAAATAAACATTACTATGAAAAATCCTTTTTGTGTAAAATGAACATCTTAGCAAAAACTACCATTTCAACTAACCTGCTCAACTAGGACTTAGTGCTATCATGTTATTGTAATCACATTCAATCACACTCAGTCAAAATGTTTTAAAGATAAGTCCCCAAAATCACCCAGGTGTCTTGTAGGGAGTAACATACATTTAAGTTCACCCAAGAGGGAGAAATATTAATGCTGCTACACTCTCACATTAATACACATGAAGTGGTTTACCTTTTGTAAGGCCTACAAATACCTGCTAGTAGTGAGGATCAAATAATATACAGCATTAAGCATAAGGAAGATGAACTTGCTTTGTGGAACTATGCCTACATAGATTAATCTTCTAGAAGTTCTACAGGATTCAATATTTTTTACAAGCTACTAAATGAATATATTTAGTTGAAGAAGCAAGTTTTGAATATCCACTTTCAGACAAATATCTTGTGTTTTGGTTCACCTGTCTCCACCCAGGACCATGTGAATCTGCTACAGTCCCCAGTTTTGTGGGATGAGAAGACTACTAGGAACAAAAAGGACCTCGAAAAATTGTGCAGACTAACCTGCCTGTTCAAGGAGGGTCATCTATACAGCTGGCTACCCGGGACAGTGTCCAGGCAGGTTTTGAGAACCTGCAAGGATGGAGACTTCACAGTCCTCTGGGCAACCTATGCCAGTGCTTGACGGCCCTCGTGATAACAAACCACTCCTGTCCTGTATTTAAAGGGCATTTCCTCTGCTCTGACGTTTCCCCACTGCCACCTCTCCTGTCACTGGGCACCAACACGAAGAGCCTGGCCCCCTCATTCTGTCCATTCAGATCATCCGTACACACTGAAGAGATGGCCCTGCCCCTTTTCTTCTCCCGGACGGGCAGTCCCGGCTCTCTCGCCTTTACACAGGAAAGAGACACTCCAGCGCCTTCACCGCGTTTGGCGCTGCAGGGGACCTGGGCCCCGCAGGGCCGAGTGACACGGGAGAGCCGCCTCTCCTGCCTTGCTGGCCGCGCCGCCCCGGCCGCTGCCGCTGCCGCCCCGCAGCACAGGGCTCGTGTGAGGCAGCAGCAGGTGTCCGGCGGGCCGAGACCGCGCCTCCGTGCCCGAGGGGCAGAGCAGGCACGGGCTGCGCTGGGCAGGGCACGGCTGGCCATGGAAAGGCCGGACTGGACAAGGAGGGCAGGGCTGGGACGGCTGTACGGGGCAGGGCTAGTCAGGGCACAGCTGGAGAGGGCAGGGCGGAGCAGGGCAAGGATGGGGAGAATGGGGCAAGGCTGGGCAGGGCTGGCAGGGCCAGGACGGGCTGCGCTGGTCAGGGCAAGGCTGGGCAGGGCTGTGCAGGGCAGGCCAGGGCTGGCCCGGACAGGGAGGGCAGGACGACCCCGGCACGCTGGTGCCCGCCGCGCGCCCCAGCGCAGCCCCCGCTGCATGGCCGCCGCTACATGGCTGCCCCGAGGCGCGGGAGTGCTGCGCGCCCGGCGCACCTCACCGTGTATCCTCGCTCCAGCTCGCTCTCCTCGTATCGGAAGGACGGGATGAACACCTCCATGCCGGCTCCCCTCAGCGCGGCGGCGGGGCCGCCGCCATCTGCGCGCCGGCCACGTGATCGACCCTCACGTGACAGGGCGGGGCGGGAGCGGGTCGGCCCCGCCCGCCGCGTCCCCTCACCCTGCCGGGATGAGGCGGGAGCGGCTCCCTCCGGAAAAAACCTGGTTTGAGACAAACGGGGGCTGACAGCGTCGGCTTTTGGGACAGCCAGAGCTGCGGCACTACTGCGGGGCACAGAAAGAACACTGAGGGGAAAACACTGACTTCCAGAGGTGTGAATTTATCCAGTCGTGAATTCGCACCGCAGCTCAGACGTGAATGAATCACGGCATCGTTAGGGTTGGAAGGGACCTGTGGAGATCATCCAGACCAGCCCCATGGCAAAGGCAGGGTCACCCACAGCAGGTGACGCATCCAGACTGGCTTNTGCACCCCGGGACACCACTGGCCCTCCTGGCCGCAAGGGCACGGCCAGCTCATGGTCACCTTGGCATCCACCCGGACTCCCAGGTGCTTCTCCACTGAGCCGCTCTCCAGTGGGTCAGCCCCAGCCTGTGCCGGTCCCTGGGGTTGTTCCTCCCCACGTGCAGGACCCTACACTCGCCCTTATTGACCCTCGTTCGGTTTCTTACCACTCAACTCTGCAGCCTACCAAGGTCCCACTGAACGGCAGCACAGCCTTCCTGCTAGGACCAGTCAGTCCACAAACAAATGCAGCGCCTTTAGTAGTGCCTGCTGTGAACAGACATGAAATCAAGAGGAAAAAAAAAAAGGGGCCTGTGTTGTGTTTGTTCCCAAGAAGCTACCTCTTAACTTTGCTATTTAGCAGAGAAAACCATACCATTTCAGAGAAGCGTAGATGATTTCTAGCCACTGGAGAAATTAAATTTAAGACTCTAAAATAAACAGCTGTTTTGATGGCTTAAAGACTAATGGAGGTAGAAACAGAAGGTATAATAACAAGTGCATTTAGGAGGCCGTGCTGTTGGCACAGGCAAATGCTTTGACCTCACAAAATTTGGTAACTCCAAACCATTTGGAAGCACTGCAAAATGACTACAGACTGCCACTGTGTTAGATGGTCATATCTTAAAACTCATCTTATGAGACTGCAGAGTCTCAGCCACTACCTGAGACAACCTCACTCTCACTGACCTTTTAGAGTAGCTACTCTCTTAATAAATCCATGAGCATAGAGGGTTTGATCTTCATAAGTAGATTAAAGTATAAAAACATACCTCAAAAATGGGCAGAAAGCAAATTTACCTGATGTCTGTGGTTACGCTATCAGCTTTCTGAAATTTCTTTTGTAAACTAACTTGTTTCCTTCTAGATTAGTGGCACCAGGAAGGGAGAGGGGAACTAGCTCCTTTTACTTCCACTTCTCTTTATTTTACTGAAAGGTAAATTTAATTATATTTTGCTCTAAGCAAAGACCTGTGACCTTGAAGGATCGAATACAAAGCAGACATCATTTGATTTAAACCAAAAAGACTAAAGCAGGCTTACACAATTTTACTTTGCTAAACTAAAGCCAAATAATAAACCAAAATTTTTAAAAAATTGCCTGAAATCAAAGCCAGCCCCAAGCATCTCTTTCTGCACAACACTGCTCCTGGACCAATGTCCTCAATTGCTGACACCTCTCTGTGGTAGCAGTGACAAGAGCAGTGTCTCCAGCCCCCGTGTGCTCTCCCCTATGCCCTTTGACTGAAAAGTGTGTGCAAAATCCCATTCCCCCACAAAGCACCCTCTGATAAAGATATTACAATAATCCCACAGAAAGATTAGCTAATAATAGTCGTATCACTCTAGTAAATGTGGGCCTACTAGGTAATAATTACCATTACTGGTAATAATTACTGTGCTACCATTACTGTTACTCTCTGGTTAAGAATCCAGTATTTAGGCGTAGTTTCTGTTCTCTCCCCAATACAAAACAGAGGGGTAACTCTTAGGACACCACTTGTGCCATACTGCATTCACACTGAGAAGTCAGTAAAATAATTTCATAGGAGCGGTGTTTGTGGCTATTTGCAACCTAATAAACAGTAATTTCAAAAAGCTACTTTTCTCTTTAGTATCATATAACTTATTAACAAAGAAAAGTTTTAGACATTAATCTGATTTCAAATTCAATAGAATATAATGGAACTTTTGACTGTGCATCAGCCAAGAGGAACAAGGAAGATTACATGGTGAGCTGAATTCAAATACGTCAATATGTTTTGGTATGTTAAATACTTAATTTACACAATATATCATCATTAGTTGGCTAATCTTTAAAGTTACATCTGAAGAAAAAAAAAGGATTTCTCCTCATGGCTGGCTGGCTAAGGATTGTCTTTCTGTCTGATACACTGAAGATCAAAAATTTAAGAAACATTAGTTCATAGAATGCTATCAAAGTGTGTTCAAAACCATCCAGGTCTTTGAAAGCTTACAGCACAGATGTTACAATGCTTCTCTCAAACAACAAAGCAAGCAGAATATACTTCAAATGTTGCTTGACTGGCATAACGGGTATTAAAAGAATTTTAGTAATCCTGAAACTGTAAAATGGTTGAACTCTCCTGGTAACAGTGACATAGTCTGTCTTCAAATTCATCTGTTGATCAGACTCTCAAATGCACTCTAGGAAGTGTTGGTCTTCAGTGCCAGATGTTGTTGCAGGTTATCAATACCTTGGGTTATATTCTTAAATTACCTTGATCCAGAATGTGAAATAAATTAATCCAGATCCATTTGCCTCTTTGCTGGCCCCTTCTATGTTTCTTTTTTTCTACAATAATCACTGTGCAATTCCTCATACAGGGAAGGGGAGTTTAGCATTCATGTTAGAATGTTTCACAGGAGAGAAAAAGGAATAATTACAGGCAAACCTGAAAAGATCACTTTCCACTAATTCTCATGGGTCAAGGGCTTTCTGAATGGCTAGTTTCCAGAACAGAAGCAGGCAAAGAAACCCATACAAAATTTTTAAGTGATAAATAAAATACACATCAAAACATGAAACCAGATTAAAAAAAAGAGAGTCCTTAATTAGATCACTAAGTTTGTAAATTTTTCAATTCCTACAAAATTCATTTTAAGTCAATTTGCAAAATCAACCACAGATACGTGGTTTATCTCTAGTCTCTTCTTGCCCTTCCATTTCCATTGCCAATTTCTTTTATTTTAGTTTGCATATGGATATCCTGCTAGGACAGGTCTGCCTAAGGTGCTTTGTGGACTCTTCTTTCTTAATGACAGAAAAAACATTTGGATTATTTTATACCACTTCTCTTTGTTAACCATTTCCTCATTGATCTGGGGCAGAGGAGGGGAGAGGGAAGGAATGATTTCATCAGTAAAGTCAAAACATTATTAGCAAGTTCACCATCAATTCACTCTGTAAGACAAGAATTTAAGAAAAAGGGAAGAATTGTCTGAGTAGGTAACAAGTAACATTCTGAACAACCTGAAAATTCAGCTTCTTGCCTGTTAAAATATTGCCCTTTTTTCTCATGTATTTGTAATGGACTCATATTTTGCCACACATTGAGATTATTACACAGCCTGTTCTACTCTAAAGCAGGAGAGAAAAAAAATATAACCCCAAAGGGTTTTTTTCCTATTTGCTTTTCCTTAAGACAATCATTTCACTGTACACATAATTTTAGTGGATGTGGGCTGTTCACTTAAATGCACAGGATCTACCAGCCAGCAGCTCATCTCCACAATTTGAAAGAAACTGACATATTTGGGGCATGAACTCCAGAGATGCTGAAAGAAACTCCCATATGAGGCTTTCAGAAGGAAACAATTTAGGAGAGGTAGAAGAAAGAATAATTGATAGGAAAGCAGAATATTCTGTTTTAAAAGGGACATTGATGAAAGAATTAGAGACTTACTGTACACACTGAACATCAGTTTAAGAAAGAAATAACAATGTCTTCAATTTGAGCCACTTCATGTCATATATATTTAATTTAAAAAGGACCACGGACATGCTTAATAGAAGAATTTGTTGCAAACACCTGCCTTCTATTTTAACCTGAAAGGTAAACTAGAATTCAGTAGCACCTTGTCTTTCAAACAGTATTCCAAATGCGCTTCGTAGTTTTGCAAACATTTACTTTGTGCTCATGCTAGTGGTTCTGCAGTGGTACACTGCCTTGTAGTTTTAATGAAAAACACACTTAAGTTTAGTATAATATCCAGTATTGAGCTCCTCAGAGCACAGAGTTCAGTAATACCTCCATTCACTTGGGCTGAGAAACATCTGCTAATATGGATGTAAATTGCATGAAGAAAGACAGTAACCAAACCTCAATCTTCACAATGCAGGGGAATAGAAGCAAAATAAATTTCCAGATCACAGGATATTCTGAGTTGAAAGGGACTCACAAAGATCATCAAGCCTAACTCTTAAATGAATTGCTCATCTGGGACTTGAACCCACAGCCTTGGCATTATCGGCCAACTGAGCCGATCTCAGGGTCCTTAACAGCTTCTTGAAACAACAAGAGTTTCGTGCTAGCCAAATGTGACAGCTGATCTGGATCTTCTCTTCAAGCTGATCTTGTGATGCAAAAAAAACTCTAAAATTTTTTGTATTAGCAGCCAACCCTGTGTGACATTGAACTCCAGAAATGCCATTATCCTTTTGTTCCCCAAAAGGCTTCTGGTTTTAAGAAAAAACCTGCACAAATGATTCTTGTTTTCTGGTATAGACAGCCACACTAAGCCCTGATAGCACATTTTCTCATTCTCTTGTCACAAAGAGAAGAAATCTGATCCATTATTCAAATGAATTCTAACCCTGATAGAAGCAAAAAGAGAACAAGAGCTAAGAAAGCTGAACAAACCACTTATAGAAAAAAGATCGTAAAAGGATATGTTTACCCATTTTGACCTCTGCATGTTCAAACTGAGTCTTTCAGTTCTGGAAATATCACTTTCAGTGTAAGTGGTATATATCTGAAGTTTAATACTGAGCTGCTGGTCAATTTTCATTAGCAGCAAGCAAGCCAACATTAAGTACATTGTAACACTTAACAGTGTTATACCCAGATCAGTTTCTTCTTCATAAACCTCCTACATACTTGTACTTCTCAAAAGGCTGTTTTAAGATCACTGACTAAACAAACAGTGATGCATAAGGTATTATTAGCTTAAGGTTTTAGCATTTAACCATTTAAAAAAATGCTTGGTTTAGGCTTGATAAATTTTGGTGTTTTTTTTTCTGTTCTAGCGTCCTTGAAAACTCCTAGAAATACTGAGTCAAGAGAGGTATGTAGAGAAACAATAGCAAACACTAATCTGTAGAGTTTACACTAACTTTGCTGTAAAAATAGAGTATGACCTTCCAGCTGAATTGAGGTCTTCATTCCGTTCAGAAATGTGCTTCTTTGTATTTGATCCCAAACAAGACAAATTCATGGGTTTATCCTGCAGTCATGGTAGTTGAAAGCAACAGCTTCTCTGGTTTCTCTTATATGATTATTATTTGCCTAGAATGTGTTAACATGAATATCTTCCATTAATACTAATGTATCAACAAGCTCAGTACGTCAATAAAATGACACTGCAGCACATCCTATGTTAATATTGTGTATTTCAGAAAAATGTTTATCGGCTCTGATTTCTTGCAAAAGGTATAAACAGTCCCTTGAAATGTATTTTCTACTCAAGAAAATCCAAACAGAACACCAGCTCTTACAACTAACAGGCACTCAGCTGAATTACCCACTTTTCTCCCTCAACTATTACCAGAATTAGTGCACAATTTTTTATTTTTGTATCCTGAGACCACTGAACACAATTGATGCAATGTATCAGTCCAGCAGGACATCAGTATTTGACCATGCAGACGTTTTTAACTCTGCAGAAGCTTTATAAACACTTGAAGGAGATTTCAGTTTACATCTGTCTGTTGCCCAAGCATCATTCTTTTGACCCTATGAGTACTAACACAGCAAGCTTTGCCAAGGCAGTGATAACTTCAAGTGAAAAGAACACCTGTAATGAAGAGATTCAGAATTAAAAACCAGAACACTTTACTATGGGCAATTGTAGACCTTTAATACTTTCTCCAGCACTCTTTGATAAATGTGGGGTTTGCCCTGGATACATCTTAATTTGTTCTAAACGGTACTCCTAAGAACACCAGCAATTATCTATAGACACACACCCAGACTGTTTAATGTTTCACAAGGTACATCCCTTTATTATTGTAATCACAAAAACATGATTTTGTACAGGAATGTTTAAGTGAACATTAATCAATGCAATTAAATTTGTTTCATAAAGGTCAGGTAAACATACTACAGAACATTGTGTTGTAAAGAACAAAAATATCAGCTTTCTGGCCTTGCAGTGCACATTTTAGTGCAAGTATTAAGACACAATAGTGTTCAATTCAGCAATGTATTGCAGAACATCATGCCACAGTCCACTTCAAAGAGGGTCAGGACATGCAGCTTGTTAATAAAATGCTGTGGTATATAAAAAAAGCCACATGTTAATTCATAAAATATATAGTGGTTTATTTGGATGACTTAAAGTGATTTCACTGTGGAATTTAGTTTTATCCAGGACAAACATCCAGAGTGTCTTGTCATTTGGAATATTCTTCTTTTAGGCAATGGCTTTGGCTTCAGGTAGGAATGCCTCCCAGTATTTTATTAGCTTGAAGAGAAAGGAAAAACACTCATTAAGTACTAAATGTTGGAAAACACAACACACACCTACCTCCTCTTGCAGTAAACTTGCCTCCACAAGGTAAAGTAAGAACATAGGTACTTATTCATTAATATTTTTATATAGTTCAAGAAAAACCACAAGTAATAAATACACAAATCTGCTCATAGCTATAATATGTTACCGCATGTTGAACACAATACTATAGAATACAATTATACAGATTTTTTTTAAAGATGAGTCACTGATTCTTACTGCTAAAGATACTGCTTTTTGTTTCGTTTGTTTTTTTTTAATTAAACAAAGCTGGAGGGTTTTATTCCTGCAATGAACAGAAGAAAGACTTTTTCTAGTAACAAGGCCTACTTCTCAGACACTGGAAACTGTTTTAATGCTTTCCAGTATTCAAAAATATTTTGTACTTCTTAAAAAGAGCAATAAACATTTAAGAATCCAAGTCTCTTCAGTAAGTGTAAGTACATACTGATTACAATTTACTCCAATCTCTAAGTGAAAGTACTACTTCTGTTTGAGAAGATGACAAGACCCTTGCCCATATCCCTAAGGGAGCTTCTCCACTGCTTCCCTGAATTACAGTTGTTCAAGGGCTGGGAAACTACAATTATCATGTCACTTGCCAATACAGTACAGACTAGTAGCTCTTAATGTTTTAGAAACTGGTGTGCTTAAAGCCCATCTTTTTCCTACTAACCTAATACAGAATGTATTAATTATCAACTTGTACAAAGCTTAAAATTTATCTTACCTGCTGTTGTGTTTGCACTAACGACTCTAAGTACTCGATAATAACACTTTTAAAGTCTTTCACTCGTTCCTTCTGTTAATAAATAAATTATGGCATATTAACTTCTTAACAAATTTTACTTGTAATGTCAATATTATCTACAGTAGAACTGTCATTGACTTGGACAAAATTATACATGCCTCAAATCTTCCCACTTCCTTGCGAATGGTTTTGGAGATCTGTTCAAAATCTTTTTCCCCTTGCTGAACTTTTGTCTCCCACTGGCAAAGGAAAGACATACAGAAGTCAGATTTTGTGTCATCCATTCAGTCTACCAGTATCTGAACTTTTTTAGCAAACTGATAGTCACTTAAGAGCTAAAAGGACTTAGTTGATTTTTTTTTGCCTATTTCAAAGAAAATCTTACAATAACAATTTCAAATTTGTGTTATAGGATGTCCTCAGATCAGTTACAACAAAGGTATCTTTAAAGCAACGCTATCTGTGGGTAAAACATAAAAATATCTTAGCACTGCTATTAAGAACATTTAATAACATTTAAAAAATATTCTTAATATTCTTTAGAAAACAAAATGGATCTCCAAAGGCTTTACTTGCCCTTTACAAACTTTATACAAAGGAACCTAAACCTGTCTCATGAAGCTTGGA
Source organism: Notiomystis cincta (assembly GCA_013398075.1). Lineage (NCBI taxonomy): Eukaryota > Metazoa > Chordata > Aves > Passeriformes > Notiomystidae > Notiomystis > Notiomystis cincta. The sequence continues at coordinate 76,016 of VZRX01000020.1, forward strand.
AGTCTCAAGTTAGTTCCCCATACTTTCCTAATTCCAGAAGAGAATCATCATCTCTGTCTCTGGTCAAGTATATGATTATTGCTATCATATTTCTGTTGCAAATGACAAGCTACTAAGGGTGTGTTTATCTGCTTTCCAAAGCACAAGCCTTCTTTTTCAGTGGCAACTGTTTTCACAGAAAGTTGGAGNAATAGTGTTCAATTCAGCAATGTATTGCAGAACATCATGCCACAGTCCACTTCAAAGAGGGTCAGGACATGCAGCTTGTTAATAAAATGCTGTGGTATATAAAAAAAGCCACATGTTAATTCATAAAATATATAGTGGTTTATTTGGATGACTTAAAGTGATTTCACTGTGGAATTTAGTTTTATCCAGGACAAACATCCAGAGTGTCTTGTCATTTGGAATATTCTTCTTTTAGGCAATGGCTTTGGCTTCAGGTAGGAATGCCTCCCAGTATTTTATTAGCTTGAAGAGAAAGGAAAAACACTCATTAAGTACTAAATGTTGGAAAACACAACACACACCTACCTCCTCTTGCAGTAAACTTGCCTCCACAAGGTAAAGTAAGAACATAGGTACTTATTCATTAATATTTTTATATAGTTCAAGAAAAACCACAAGTAATAAATACACAAATCTGCTCATAGCTATAATATGTTACCGCATGTTGAACACAATACTATAGAATACAATTATACAGATTTTTTTTAAAGATGAGTCACTGATTCTTACTGCTAAAGATACTGCTTTTTGTTTCGTTTGTTTTTTTTTAATTAAACAAAGCTGGAGGGTTTTATTCCTGCAATGAACAGAAGAAAGACTTTTTCTAGTAACAAGGCCTACTTCTCAGACACTGGAAACTGTTTTAATGCTTTCCAGTATTCAAAAATATTTTGTACTTCTTAAAAAGAGCAATAAACATTTAAGAATCCAAGTCTCTTCAGTAAGTGTAAGTACATACTGATTACAATTTACTCCAATCTCTAAGTGAAAGTACTACTTCTGTTTGAGAAGATGACAAGACCCTTGCCCATATCCCTAAGGGAGCTTCTCCACTGCTTCCCTGAATTACAGTTGTTCAAGGGCTGGGAAACTACAATTATCATGTCACTTGCCAATACAGTACAGACTAGTAGCTCTTAATGTTTTAGAAACTGGTGTGCTTAAAGCCCATCTTTTTCCTACTAACCTAATACAGAATGTATTAATTATCAACTTGTACAAAGCTTAAAATTTATCTTACCTGCTGTTGTGTTTGCACTAACGACTCTAAGTACTCGATAATAACACTTTTAAAGTCTTTCACTCGTTCCTTCTGTTAATAAATAAATTATGGCATATTAACTTCTTAACAAATTTTACTTGTAATGTCAATATTATCTACAGTAGAACTGTCATTGACTTGGACAAAATTATACATGCCTCAAATCTTCCCACTTCCTTGCGAATGGTTTTGGAGATCTGTTCAAAATCTTTTTCCCCTTGCTGAACTTTTGTCTCCCACTGGCAAAGGAAAGACATACAGAAGTCAGATTTTGTGTCATCCATTCAGTCTACCAGTATCTGAACTTTTTTAGCAAACTGATAGTCACTTAAGAGCTAAAAGGACTTAGTTGATTTTTTTTTGCCTATTTCAAAGAAAATCTTACAATAACAATTTCAAATTTGTGTTATAGGATGTCCTCAGATCAGTTACAACAAAGGTATCTTTAAAGCAACGCTATCTGTGGGTAAAACATAAAAATATCTTAGCACTGCTATTAAGAACATTTAATAACATTTAAAAAATATTCTTAATATTCTTTAGAAAACAAAATGGATCTCCAAAGGCTTTACTTGCCCTTTACAAACTTTATACAAAGGAACCTAAACCTGTCTCATGAAGCTTGGAAGTCTCAAGTTAGTTCCCCATACTTTCCTAATTCCAGAAGAGAATCATCATCTCTGTCTCTGGTCAAGTATATGATTATTGCTATCATATTTCTGTTGCAAATGACAAGCTACTAAGGGTGTGTTTATCTGCTTTCCAAAGCACAAGCCTTCTTTTTCAGTGGCAACTGTTTTCACAGAAAGTTGGAGTAGAAAAGTTACTGCAGATAAGAAGTTCACTCGAGGAAAATTCAAAGGAAGAGATGCTTCTAAAGGGGGTTTTGCCACGTTGGGAGCATTGCATTCATGTAACAGTACATGACACTAGGTTGTTTCTCCTTAGTTTCTGTGAAAAGACATCCAGCTAGACAAGAAGGGGTCATAAGCATTTACACTTCTCTGTAACTGCTTTTACAAATCTATTACATTGTTAAATTTAAACTATTTGTATAGATAAACTGAGAGCCCCACAGCAGGCTAGCAGTTCTTTGAAATGCAACTGTATCTGTTCATCTCAACATATTAACTGAGTCAAGAGAACAAATACATTCAGTAACATTTATCTGCCTCAGAAAAAGACCGCAGAGAAGCAATATGCTTCAATGTAGCATCTTCCTGTTAGCAGTCCAGTGGTGCTACTTACAAAACCATTTTGTGATGCAGGGTCAGGTTTCTACTATGACACAATACAAATGTGTTCCCATAAACATCTCCATATTTATATTTTAAGTATATATTTATTCACAGTCCCCTGACTGCTCTTTCAGATACACATTATGAAGCTACTTAATAAGTCATAGTAGTATATTCTTCATGGAAGATCAGCCTGAAGAGTTAATTAATAACTGAAATAGTACAAAACACAGCTAAGGAAAGGTAGATTAAGCTTGCCCATGCCTTCCTACCACGTCACACAGAGGTGCCTGAGATTCTGTGAAAGCTTCTACAGACGTAATGAATTCAACATTTCAGTTTCATCATGCCCAAACCCCAAGTGTTAATGTGAATTCACACTGGGTAACAGTTTGCCATTTTATAGTATCTGACAGGGAGAAATTTCTCACTCAATAAGTTATCTCTAGGACTGTCCTTTGTCCTTTTATCCACAAACCACAACCAAGTCATGGATGATACTCAAGCTGCTCAGGCTTCCACTTTGCAATTCCTCTGCCAGAGGGCCCACTATTACAGAATTCAGCAATGCTAAACACATTTCAATGGCAGTGAGAACTTTCAATTGGCACATTTAAACTGTGGGTTTACTTAAAAATCTCTAATTATCCAATAAAGCAGGAAAAATAATTCCTTCAGGAAAAAAACAATTACTTTAATATTGGGACTGGGAAAGGATCACTATTTCCCACTACTACCTGTAATCAGAAAATTTATTGTGACTGAATGGGTGACATCAGGAGAGGCAATCAACAAGAATGTGGTCACACAAGAGTAATACTAAGTTTTCTCACTAAACAAAAGACTTTTTAAAGGAAAAGAAAATCAAGTTAATGAGTAATTTCAATACTGTATGTGTAATAGACCAAAGG